>CAJPEV010002096.1:0-50781 GCA_905338385.1 Darwinula stevensoni | reverse complement strand
CGTTTAGAAGTGTTGGGACTGTACTCGCTCGAACGAAGGTTAAAGAGGGGCGACCTCATCCAGGCTTTCAAGATAATTAAAGGAATAGACTAGCGGACTGCGGTCGCTACGCTGGCCGTCTAGTATGTGGGAATTCGAATCGTCTATTGTGAGCATAACGTCTTCTTGACAATCCTCTGTTCATTGCATTACATTTATACACATATGCCTTATAGTACACAGGGAGATTCTGCTCCTAAACACCATCATCATGATATTCGAGCTGATTGCCACAATCGCCGTTGTGAACGCCTCGGTTTAGCACGTTTTCATGAGACTCAAGACGACATTGCTGATTTCGTCTACCCAACACATTCAACACTCTTGCATCACGGATTAGCTCATTGGCTATTAGCATTGGCGTATAGTACAGACACCAATGATTCTGAAACAGTACGGACCATTTCCAAAAAATTGTTCGACGGCACAGAGGGAAGTTAGTGTATGTGCGGCACAATGCTAATGACTAATTCCTGAAAATGCCAACCTCGCATCAAGTTGCTTAACAGGGTGCATAGCTCTCCTATTCCGAAGCTCAGCATTTGCTGCCTCTTGTTGTTCAGCGGTCTGAGCGGCCCTACGCATATCTGCTTCCTGTTCACTGATTCTAGCCATTACGGCTAGCACCGACTTAGGCACTTCGCACCACACAGTGGCTCACCTCCCGTAAATTGCCACCATTTTGATGGTAACCTTCTCTCAATTCGGACTGCAAGGCAAGGAAATAAAAAGCAGAAGAAATCGATTCTTTCCTTATTGTGTTCTGGCCGGATTAAAGAATGGCCAGCGTAAAAACTGCAAATCCTCGACCGCTGCCGGCATTAGACGAGTGGCCGGAAAACAGGTTATTTTTACATTGGATATAGGGAGCTAACAAGTGGAACTGAGCAATTCAGTCCGCTAATAAGATGCAGTCGTAATGTGAAGTTGGCCGTATCCAAAGGTTTCACTGCACAATATGTTGTGCCTGATGACAGCGGTGACACTGACACCTCAGTGCCACCTCGAGGAGGTATTATAAACTTTAATTTGCGACTTCCGTAATAACGAGAGCAGTTCATTGTAGTATCTAAGACCGTCCAGAGATGGCGCGGTAGTACCACCGTGTAATTCATGGAACATTGTAAATTGAACAAACTAAGCTTGTGGGAGATGTAGCAATTGGGATCTCCAAAATCTGTGCCAGATAGGATAAGGAGAACTTGTAGCCATGATGGAATTGGTCAAGAATAGAGTATGTCAGAAAAAAAGGCAAAAAAATGACGAGCATTTGGACGGACAAAAACAGAAAGGTGGAGTGACTTCATGAGCTATAAGCACATATTAGTTCCAGCAGGTGACATGACCCAGTCACTTGCTTCCTCTCCAGTTACGGAGTACTGTTTTCCCACTCGGCAAGGCTACTCCTTGTAGTGGTTCTTAAGCATTTCGACTGTACTGGAAATAACCCTGTCCTTTTCCCTTATCCATCCTAGTTCTATTCCTTGTCCTATTGTACTTCGATAGTTCGGATTCAGTCCTTCCTAGGCAAGACGCACCTCCTTCCTCTCGAACTACTTCCTTATTCATTCGTTTTTTCTTGAGGTCACCCTCCTTCCTTATTGTCTCCTACTCTCGGCCAACTTTTTAAACTTCGGAGAGAGACTTGGACGACCAGAAATACCTCGAATACTACTTGCGACAGTACAGTTCTTTCGAGTCTCAGCCCCTATCGGTCTACCACAGCGGAATCCATTCCCTGGCCGGATGGCGGAGACACGTAGTAAGACAATGGTGCTTATTCTAGCTGAATTAGTTTTCTCATTGTCAAACTGCAAGTACTTTCCGACCAACCCATCATATCCGCGTCGATTAGACGTCTCCTCTCCATGAAATCGTCATTCAGCTCATCTGGCAACAACTGCAGGAAGTTTCTTCCGAGACCGTGACTTGCTTTTCCCTCCAATCCCATCCTCCC
The DNA here is from genome assembly GCA_905338385.1 of Darwinula stevensoni. Taxonomy (NCBI): domain Eukaryota; kingdom Metazoa; phylum Arthropoda; class Ostracoda; order Podocopida; family Darwinulidae; genus Darwinula; species Darwinula stevensoni. The sequence goes on along the minus strand of CAJPEV010002096.1, from coordinate 48,785 downwards.
TTGCCCCAGGTCTTACCTCACAGTCTATCTTCCATATTCATTGAAACTAATTTCGAGGCAGGTGACCTGAAAGTCTCCATCACTCGGAATAGGTTCAACATTCCGTTACTTGCTAATAGTTCACAAGTTCAGTTCTATATAGCATTGGTAATAGACCGAATTAAGCGAATGCACGTGAAACTCTAATTCGGAGATCACTGGTATCAAGAAACTCTTCCCCCTAACCACCTTTTCTCTCCTTCCTCCCCACCCGACCAATCTGACCTTGATAAACGAAAGAGGAGTCCCTTCGCTCCTAATTGCGACTTTCACGCGCCCGAACTTTTTCCTAACGACACTACCGAAACGAGCTCATCCTGAGCGATTTTGTAGCTTTCAGTGAATTCAGTAATAACCCCCCCACCCACCCTTAAAGCTTGTCATCTTAACCAAGAATTATAAGTCATAGTTGAAAATGACCAATTTCCTGGAGTAATTTTGCGAACAGCATTGAAGACCCCACTAAGTTTTTTGGAAGCTGTCCATAGTAGGAAATTTCCACGGTAATGCAAAACATTTGAAAACCTGGGGCGCGAAAATCAGCACTACAGTGACGGGGGCAACGCCTCCGATTTTTGCACCAACTCCGCTGGAAGAGTATGACCGAACCGCCCAGCTCGCTCGGGCGTAAACCTGGAAAGCCTGGATCTCCAAACAGGACGCTAGCACTTTTCCCTTGAATCTTTCCAGACCGAGTATCTCCCTCCTGTTCAGGAAACTCCTACGTGAAACTATGGTGGGAGACGGGGCCGTGATTGAAGCCTCCCCAATGAAGCTCCCGGCCCTGACGTTTTCCGAGCGGCACTAAACATCTTCCCGAAAAAGTCGAAGCAATAGCCCTCCACGTCATCTAGAACACCTCCCTCCATCTTTGCTATATCCCTCCCAAGTGGTATTCGACCATCACTCTGATCCAGTAACCCGATTAGGTGACCACTCTTCCTTCCCCGCCATCAGCCTCCTTAGCTCTCTTCAAAAATACTAAGATTCTTACCTCTCCCTCCATGAATGGAATCGAAAACTCTTACTCCTTCTCAGACTTCCGTCCTAACCTATGCACCAATGATCAGCTCGTCCGACTCCCATCGCGAAACACTGTAGTCTGTTTCTAGACATTATTAAAGCTCTTGATAAAGTTTGCATGTAGGTATAGTCTCATTTCTCATTTTAAGTTTCCCTCGCGGCTCTTGATAAGAGGATCCATGCAGATCCATATCTGGCTGAGAGGTCATCCGGGGGGGAGAGGTTCCTTTTCTGATATTCTCTCCCAAAATCCATTCTGGTATTCCACCGCTGGGGTTCCCGTTTTCATCACCCTTTTCATCAACGACCTTTCCGCTTCTGTTTCCCATAAACGTTGTGTACGCACCAGCCAATGCGCGGACACCGTTGCCTTCCGGCATCTCAGTGAGAGATGACACTGCCTCGAATAGCGGGCCCAAGGCTGTTGATACCCTCGCCAGGTACTGTCGCAATATGCGAATTTGCATGAACCCCACCAATCAGGGAATCCCACCACGCAAACGCCCGGTATGCTTAACCCACCCTCGCGCACTACTCGTTTCCACGGAGTAACCGATGATTACCTTAGATGGAACGATCGTGTTTAATAATCAGCTCCAAGGCGATTAAATAAAATTAGTAAAATTGCCTGAAGACCTGTGATATCAACAGATGTGAACCATAGGTCTTTTCGAATCTCGACACGATGCACCTTTGCCCTGCATTAACCTGGGTCAACCGTCCACAGGTGGTCAACACATCTTGGAACGGATCGATCAAGCTGCAAAAAATATGTATTTCGTCTATCTAACTATCCTCGCAATTACAACTATAGAATTAGCAGCACCACTCCGCATCCCCTATATGCTGTTGAACTCATCCTTAGACTAGAACTAAAAAGGCCAGGGGACATTAAGTAAATCCCAGTATATTTAATTAAAAAGTTGACCATTGAGTTGTCGGTGTGCTTCAAGCACACCGACACCTATCCCTTTAATAAAATTGTGGAACGCATCGGGAAAAGTCCCAATCCATCGTCTCCCTGACTTGCAAAGCTTGACCTTGGAAACCTTGACCTTGCAAGTTGTCAACCTCTTCCCCCCCCTTCCCAATTCACTTTATAGAACCCAACCTCGCAACCTTACCCCTTTCGTTCGTCTTGCATTACGAATGTCCGCTGACATACATCTGCAGACAGCTGATTCTATCGGTGACTCCCGACCCACATAACAGCTTCCGACTGAGTCCTCGAAACCACTCGATGTCCCGCTGTGATCAGTGGACATCAACTCCCATCCCCCAGGATCGCTAGGAACGGAAACCCTACCTGAGATAGCGACCTTCTGAGCATCCTCGTGAAGGAGCGGTCACGGCACCTGTCCGACCCATCCACCTCCAGCAACGACACCGGTCACTGGTGCTTTTGTCGCGGTTAAAATGGTCGTGGACATTGAACAAGTAGCGACCTTGCTTGGTACAAGTACTTTTTCCTTGCATACGCCGATCGCCGCACTTGCCTCGTCGCGAAGGGATGAAGTGCAAGCTGCTCTATTGTGCATGCCACGTGAAAAGTTACCCTTTCTATCCCTCAAGTGGCTGCTAGGACCAGGGACCTGTAGGGGTTCCTTGGTGAGACTTCGATTGGTTCGAGAAACATGTCTAGCCCCAAATTAATAACGGGAAAAATGGAAGAATTAAAATGTTCATGAATAATCATGCTCATGAAAACTCAAATTGCATTTGAACGGTTCAAGTAAAAATACGCCAGAAAATATAAATATCATTTCGGAAAGCGAATTGCCCATCTCTTTGAATATTCCCCAAATACTTGATAGCACAGGGCCCCCAGCATTCACCTGCAATACCGACGAATCACAAGCAAAAGCACAAGCTTCTCCAAAAATATTCCGGCGACACGGCAGTTGCCGCCGAAATTTCCAACGAGGACCATCTAGCAAAGTACAAGGAAGCTGTCTGTTCCTTCGCCAAGGAACGAAGTCTCGACATGCACCCTTTCAAAGACGCAAGAGCTTGTCGTCGATTTCCCGGGGATCACGACCCAATCGAGACGACGTGACTCGCCCAATCGAAACCGATTGCAAGGTAACAACGTAGTAACCACATATCTGGGGATAATGCAACAAAAAGACCTGGAATGGGATCGGCAGGTGGGCGAAGCGAACACTATCATTCAAGAATGTTTTCTACTTCCTGAAACCCCTGGAGTGAGCAGGTGCTTTCAAAGCACCTGAACGCATGCAACTACTTCTTTGCCCTGGAGCAGAGTATGCTAGTGTTACTCGTGAGATGGGAGATACCGAGGCTAAGACGCCAGAACAACTGACATGTAACACAAAATCGACAACTTTTCTGCGGGGTACCAAAGGCCAGAACGGAGCGGTGAAGCAAAATCACAATACCTGCTGTGCAACGCATTCTCCAAGAGGATCACAGGCGAATGCAGACGGAGGTATCAATTGCACAACTCTTGACTTCCTCAGGAAAACCTCTCGAAGCTATCCATGGTTCACTGCTGAATCTCAATTCTTCGTTTCCCACCTACCCCCGCCCCTCTTTATTTATTATATAGTAACACTTTAATATATTATTTTCGCTTCCAATGCTGACATTTCCCTCATGGAAAATAAAACGATGATGATAATTAGTATTACCAGATATTATATTTCTCTGCACTAAGCTATATGTACCACATGCCTTTCGATTGCAGCATTTTCTTCTTCATCTTGGTTCCCACAATGTAATTGACGTGGACTATCATGGGTCGAATCCCCATCTTCTTATTTAATTCTTGATTGAAGTAGACCTCGCCGTTCGGATACATGAGCTTGTCCAGGTGGAACAGGTACTTGGAGTACTTGATTTTCGCCACGTCATTGATTATGCGAGTAAAAGTGTCCTGATCCTGAACATTTTCTCCTTCCTCTTTCAGGACTTCAATTACCGAATGGAAAAGTGCTTTCACGACCGAACTGGGTTTGGCCATGTAGAATCCGGTATTGATATCGTCCACAAAGTCGATCATGTACGCCATGTCCGCATTCTCGGACACGTATTCGATGTGGGTCAGAAGACGAGGAACTTTTGATAGTTGTTGCGCTTTAAGCTGGCGATCCAGTTGAGGGTGAGCTCTCGATAGCCGTTGTTGGCCACTGTGATGATGATGTATTTACCATCTACCTTGTTTTTCTCGATGAGTCGAATCGCCTCCTCCTCCCAGTCCTCGTCCTTCATGCTGGATAGGCGCTGCTCGATGGCCTCCTTGCCAGCAGCATCCACCATCGCGAACGCGAACTTCTCAATAGGCGGCTGCGGCTGTGGCTCTATCGGTTGTGGCTTTGGCTGATCCTGCTGGAACACCTGCAGGATGGCTTCGAATAGACAGCGGGTCAGAGTCAAGAACAGCACCAGCAATAACGCTGCCAACAACAAAGTCACTTTAGAGCGAGTCTGGAAAACTTTCATAGTTTTCCCCGCTTTTCTGTTGGAGAGAATAAATACACGAATCATTTCGTTTAAGTTAAAATACAATGTCCCATAAGTCACTATGCCGTTTCAAAAATGCACATCTACTAAATAGTTGGCATAAAAAGAAGCAACATTAACTGGACGATAGCATGTCATCTGGAATTATCTTTGTCAAAAATTGGTAGTTGTTTTTTGTTGTTTTTGGTTGTTTTAAATTGCCTCAAAATGCCCTCTGCCCATATCAATGGTATGAGGCTCACCACCAAAATATTGGCGAAGATCCCTTTGGACCATGATGGGACTCTCAAGGACCTCCCTCCAGGTAGAAACATTCCTTTGCTGCTCTAATGTCAATTGTTAAGCCTTTCTTCATGACAGCGAAAGCAAATTAAACGAAATTATTTATTTTTCCTTTTTCTCAGGTCTATCTGGAATTAGGAGAGAAACACATAGAGAAACTCATGAAGTTTAGGAATTTTTGCAGAAACTGATTCAACAAGAAGTATGTACCATTAATTGCCCTAAAGTCGCACACCTTTCTGGTATGCTTTTGAAGCGATTTCTGATTGGGTCAGATTCCAAGACATTATTGTGTAAAAAAAAATTCTAAAGAACGTTCTTTCCATCAATGCTAACAAACGTGACCTGGTTGTTGCAGTTTGGAAAATATTGCAATTTGAAATGGTACAGTGACTTATTGGACACCATGTAGCATGGGCATTCGCTCAGTGCTAATGACCCCAAGTGAAGGCTGATAGAGAAGGATTAAAATATGCCCAATTCACTGTTTGATACGAACTTCACTTCCACAAAAGTTGTGAAAGGTATCAAAATGTTGCTATAAGTTTGCATACTTCCCTAACTATCGAAAAGAGTCCAAATTTAGAGCCAAAATGTTTCGACGCAACATCTCATGGACTGCGTCACCCTTTTTAAGCTTTGGGGAGAGACAATGCTTTTTCCATTTGTCGTCAGGTCCCGAAATATTACTTCCACGAGTCAATTTAATTTGAATCGTGAAATGATGGAGCATACTCCAAAGCCATATATGTGGCGGAATGACTTAAAATTCATATATGAATACTTTACGTTAATAGGCGAAAGCGCCTTTCGCCTTCTAGCACCTATGAAACTCCCTCAACGGCAATTTCCGGTATTGTTAATTTCAACCCTCTAGTATGGTTACCAAGCAGTGAAGAAAGTTAACGATCGAGAAAGCCGACAGTTTCCAAGTTAACTTAGCAATGAAATTTGATAATTATTACAACCGTAATCACGACTATCATACTACCTTAAAATGGCTGCAGGAACTGGTTAAACATATAAGAAAATTATATGCAGGGGTTTCGATTCCCACAGGAGCAATGGTGAGGTTCAAATTGTAAACGCTGTGGAACATATAACAATCTTGGAAATATTTTCTTATTTATCAGCAGGGGATCTAGATAGTAATTCAATCAATTGGACATTACTTGTCTCGTTCTTTCAAGGTTTCATTTGCCATAATAACTCAAATTTACCACAAAAAAAGAAATAATAAGAAATAAAGGAAAATATTATTTTATTGGACTGGAAGCAATTTTTTTTATCCGAAGCCTAATTTTAAAATGCCACTAAGTCTCAATTGTTTCTTGTTCTGAATCGACCATTTTGCTTGAAAAATCTCTACGAATTCTTTGGCGTTGGAGCATCAATCATTCGCATTTTGGCACACTTGAAATCACATTATCTCGCAAGTCATGCGCTTTGAGCAGCAGAAACGGTTCCTCCCAACCTCAGAGAAATGGAAAAAGATGCGGGTGCGAATGCATCCCGCGAGTCCGAGTCAGCACGATATTTGCGACACCGCGGCACGCATGCATGGATGAACGGCAGTCTCCTTCACGTACGCGCCTGCTAACCGTCGATGGGCGATGCGGAAGATATTACATTTCCTTCTCCTCTCATTTCCAAACGCTAGGGCGCAGTCATCAATAGATCATGGCCTAGTCTTGATCTTAGCCGATCGTCTGTCAAGGCAGGTGCATGCCCATCCCTCGTTTAGACGTCTTGTACTTTTTAAAGGCTTTCTGTCCCTCATTCCTTTCAGGAACAGGAATTTAAAAAAAAAGTGAACTGCCTCATGCCTAATTATTGCGAACGTTTATTTCTGGAAGATCACAACTTCTCGCGTGCAAAGTGTTTCTATTATTAGGAAAAATACGTGATAAAAAATCGAATTTATCTAAAAGGAATACAGTACTATGATACGGGTTACTCAATGAGGGATATAAATAAATAATTGAATTTGTTGAAAATTATACGTAATAGCGACCAAAATAATGCTTAATTTGGCACAAACTGTGTTATTAACAACTAATTTAAATATGAATTGTGATGCCTCTCGTTTTTGCTTCGAATGTAATCCGCTCGGTGGAGTTTCGCATTCTATTAGTGCAAATAGTGTTCCTCAAAGGTTAATAGATTTTGGACTGCACAAAATGATGCGGTGGTCGAAAGACAAACGGTCGAGAGACACTCGAGGCATTTCAATGGGTCGAATGAGAAGCTTTGGCGGTCCGTGATATGAAGCCATAGATCGCTAATGGGAGTAGAGGCCCGGACACACGCTGCACTCGTCGAGGAGGATGCGGCTAAGCACAAGCGGACGTTAATAAAGAGGCGATTCGGTGAAACACTGGCACTTTCGAGTTCGTTCGCTGAAGCCGCATTTTGCGGGGCACGTCCGAACACATGAACACATGACAACCAAGGCGGAGGGGAGGCGAACATGCTAAGGGAATGACGATGTGAAAATGCAAATTTGGCACTTGTCAGCTTGAAGCGGGTGACACGTGACTCCATTTCTTTCTCACCTATCAGTCAGTTCCATCCACACTCCCGCTTTCTTCCTCGTATTTAATTCTTGTATTTTCTTTTCTTTGCTCACTGTAATCGAATGGAAACATGGAGGAATTCGTGTGTATAGGGTGGGCAAAAAAAAAAACTCCCCGAATTTTGCAGCTTATATCTCAGGACTGGTAAGGGTAGAGGAACGCGGAATGACTCATTGGTGAGAGCATTTAATCGACTTTAAAATTAAGCAACTTTTAATTTAAAATTTTTAAAATTTAATTTCGCATAATAAATGTTTTAAGCATTCGAAAAATTGATGCTGTCATCCACGATTAGGAAACTCATTCATTCAACTTCAACTGCATCTCGCGCAAGGCCTGAAACGGCGCTTCGTCTGATTCACTCAGAACCATCGTGACGCTTCAAAGTTCCTGAGCAAACGAAAGCTACTTCAAAATCGCGCATAAAGAGGAGCGATAAGCTAAGCAATCTAGTATTTTACGGAAAAATAACGGCCTCCACGGCGCCGAGAACGCCCGACAGTAAGCGGAGATGCACGAAGCGCACAAAAATGTAAAGTAGAATGGGAAAAATTCTCCAAAATGCAAAAAAAAATTATATCTATAGTGTCCTTGATTCAGGTCTGAAAGGGCTAAGGGTCTGATTGCGATAATGCTGTTGGGAGATTGGAAGCTGGTGAGTCCTAGTCGCAATAAATGTTAACGTGCACCAAAATACCGCCTCGAAGTTCTGGGACCGGTCCCAGGAAGACGGTTGAACGCCTGGCGGCCCATCGCCTGGCGGCCCACGCCCTGGCTGACCGCGCATCGCCGCCCTTGCGCGAGATTGGCGCATTCGAGTCAGACGCCTCCGGGATGAGTTTGCTGCAGGAACCTCTACGACGTCAGGGATGTCTGGAGGGCGGAAAATGTCGGGAAATGAAAATCCGTTGCAGAACAGTCGTGTTCAGTGATATTCCGGTTTCTTCCGAAAGGTACTGATGGTCACACTAGGACTACGTACTGCCACGATGGGTTTCTTTTTTGAGTGAGTATCCATTTCAGGATAGATAACGGATGCCAAAGATGAAAGGAATGCTGTGTCGGCATTTAGATCATTCCATCGCGATGTCGCTTCCCGCGCAAAAGCTCATTGTCTTACGGATTTTTCGAAAGAGCTAAAACCCCCTTTTCACAACTCGGTAGACATCCTTGAAAACTGAAGCTGAAACTGAAACTTCGTGCACCTTTTCACTCCTCAGCCAAAAGTTCATGCCCCGGTCAAATTCAAAATGGCTATTATTTCCCGACGGGCGCAAGCCAATAACCAATAATTCCAAGGAAATGTTCGATATCGAAAACGGAAAGAAAACATGGAATATCTCTCCCATTCAAGTTCGCTCGTTTCAGCTGGTGAGGTTCGGATTAGCTTCATTCCACAAAATGGCAGTTGAATAAATGAACATAACTGCGTCTGCCCTCAGCTTATTCTCATTTCCCTATGCTTTACGTTGCTGTCCGAGTCATCGCAAGCATGGCGTTTGACGGCTCATCGATTTTCATTTGGCGATGCCAACTTGAACGAAACTCGGATTTAATGGGCAGAAAGGGTCATTCCAAGCTCAGCTTAAAAATTAAAAAAATTAGTGAGAGCAGAGATGTTGGATTATGATTCACGGATGATGGATTATGATTCACGCATTTTTCCTGTATTCCGTGTGAGGCTCGTGACGTGGGCATTTCCAATCCGCAAAAATATTTGCTGTTGCAAATTCTTGGCAGCAAATATTAGATCCGGAACTTTACGAAGAAACATATTTATAATTGAAAATTAAAACAATTCCGGCCAACTACATCGTAAATATTCTACTCTTTTTCAGACAAAGGATAGTTATGCGATCCAACGGAAAGAGCAATAAAGTTTCCTAATCGTCATTAGGAATTCCTTACTATTTTATGAAATTCAATATCAAGAAATTAAATGAGAAAACAAAATGTCTGACGCTGCAGACTCCAATGCTCCAGAACTTTCGCGTTCAATATCCGATCCCTTTTCGGCGAACGGCAGCCCATGCCTCACCGTGAGCAAAAGGGAGAGAAAGGGAGAGATACCTTGCACTCCACGGACGTACCTATTTTCAGAATGAAAATGTAGGAGGCAAAAACAAATTGTGGATCCCGCAGCATGACAACGCCTTGGTCTAGCGCTTTTTCCACGAGTGGCAATTTCCGACCTTCGCCGTGCTTCGTCTCCTGCCTTACTCGCTGGACTCGGCTCCCTGTAATTTCTTCTCGATCCCTTAGGGGGAGATGTGGGAACATTCGAGGCTGCTTTGCAAAATCGAATCGGCTGCTGGCGATTTCGAAAGACGAGGATCAGCGATGCTTTCAGCTGCTGGAGAAACACCGGAAAATGTGTGTAGATGCTGGAGATGACTAATTCAAAGGATTTAAGCACCAGAAGTGGGAAAGATTCACCATAACAACAGGAATTTTTTGCGATTCAAATTCTGTGGTGAGGAAGCGATAAAAAGTGATAAAAGTGCAAAATTTAACATCATGACATCTAGCTTTTGTTGCCGTAACACAAATGCTTTAGCAATTAATTCACTTTCGCCCTATGATAATTTATATTGAATTGAATTCAAGCTCATCCTCTTTAACTATCTCGACCCTCTAATAATGAATCAAGATCCAAGTATTCTCAGGCCTATCGAAACCCTCTTGGTGTTCATGGCTTCTCCTACCCAGACACTAAATGAGTTCATGTTTTCCCCAAATGGTGGTCTTTAACGTTCTGCATTTCTCCATTGGATCTCCATTTGCGAACCCGCTTGCGCTATTTTTCGGGAAGAGCTGCATGACGCGGTCGGTTTCGACCACAGGCTCCCAGTTATGCTACCGATGAGTCATATAAATGGAACCACCGGCCTCCTAATTTTAGCAATTCTTTCATTTGCATGCCATCCTTCACTTATATAGAAACCCATATCGATAATGTTGCTCTTCTTAATGGGTGGGGGGGTGGGGGGTAGAGCGCATGTTCCAAAAATACGGATGATGGTGTTTAAGATGAGATGAGGGAGGCTTTGGCCAGGTTTCCGTGCTCTTCCACGTGCACATTCCAACGATACCCTATTCAACTGGGCACATCTTTCCTCTCTCTGGTCCAAGAATGTATCCAATAGAACTCACCAGATGTCTCCTTGCGTCCTTGAGTCATCAAAGCCTGCCTTTCCCCATCCCACTCGCGTCATTTGTATTGCCCGAGCGGAATGACGTCTCCCTCATTTGTTCCTCTGTGCTTGTCATGCCTCTGTGCCTTGTGTAGAGAAGAAACAGGTTCTTCTCGTCTCTCTTCTACTCACGCATGCCTCCGTCTACCGACTAGCTAAGCATAGCCAGGTCAGGCCTAGACGTTAGCTTCCTGCTCTTTCTTCAATCCTTTCCCGTTGGAAAATTCCAACCCCCTCCCCCCGTATTCCACTCGAGAATATGGGAGAAGGAACTTGGGCGTTCATCTCATTCTCTGTATGCAAAGTCACTGCATGACAATTTTGAATCAATATTTTCCTCTGGTTGAGAGGAAAAGAGGATGGCCTTCAGAGCATAAATCATGAATCATGAGTGACTAGATGGCTGGGCTATCTTAAATATATGAACTCATATGGCGAGGTGCGAGGCTAGTGGCACTTCCGTTGTGGGCGGTTGGCGCGATTTCCTTGAGGAAAACGAAATTGACGGTCCCTTATCTTATCCCTTATCGCGCGGGCGCCATTCTCGTCCACCACCGATGCCAGATATCTGACAGGAGATCTGTCGGTTTAATGGCCGCTTCTGCTTTCACCCTACCTAGTGTCGGTGCCCCTGTCTTCTGTTGTTAAAACAAAAGACCGTGTGTGGACAGAGCTATTCACCCTACAACTGCCAACCGTCGATAAAAATCGACGTAGGTAGGCCGCCCTGCTGCTTCTGAAAGTTCTACAGTTAAGGATTATACAGGGTGGTCCAAAAGTCTCCATAGATAGGGAAAATTAACACTTTAAAAAAAAGCGTAACATTATTTTCTAAATATGCTCTATCTGATACATATCGAATAATTTTTCTTTTTTTCAGATACCCTTTAAGAATGTCTTTGTCAAAAGAAGACCATGAATCACCTAAAGGAACGCATTTGGAATGCAATTTCGCGCATGACGCCAGATGTATTAACGCGAGTTCACCATGAATGGAAGAGTCGCATCCGTATGTGTTTTCAAAGTAATGGCAACCATGTAGAGCATATTTTGTGAATAAAGTTACATTTAGTTAAAAAGTGTTAATTTTCCCAATGTATGGAGACTTTTGGATCACCCTGTATTATATTTATATTGTGGTTAGCGACGGCCTGTCAATGTCATGTAGGTTAATAATTGTATGCAGTGCAAAAGCACCGTGCACGGACATTAGTGCCGATGATGGCGTCCGACACGAATTCGGAGGTAGTCTGTCCTGAGACATACTTTTCTAATATATTCTGGATACTCGAGATAGGCCAGTAACATAGGCCTAACGTTGCATCATGCACGGAAAAAGATCACGAGATGGACTCTCCATCGAGAAATTCGGTGATTCATTCATAAAATGGAAACTGGCATGATGCCTAATGAATGGAGGGATGGGAAAACGGTAAAACCTTTCAAAAGTAGTTCTCACGTTACAGTCTTCATCAGTTCGAAAGAACAATGGTGAAATGTGTGATCCCTTATGAAATTGATTAATAATACCGTTGCTAATTGTGTGTAGTGGAACACTATTTCGATGCGGAATTCACTGTCTGTCTACCGCTAATCAAGCGTTGTTGATGCCACTGGGGCTTTGAAATTTTGCTGTTTTGTAAAACTTATTGCCATTTATAGAGTTTATTGGGGCAGGAATGAGTAAACTAATAGGTAACTCTTTACTGTCCCCCTTTAAAGGATCGTTAGCAAGCGAGGGAGTGAGTGACGGGCAGACAAATACGTACAGTATGTTCTAGATATAATAGTAGGCTGAAATTTGATGCATGATTTGTTCTTGGGATGCTGCTTTGAGGAAGAATAATTTTTCTAGGGTATTCCATGGATACACCCAATGACTGCGAAGTTTTACTTGAAGGTTCTTTCTCCCATGTCGGTCGTTACTGCTGTGTAACGGAAGGTGAATTCCCTATTGGAATATTGCCTACATGCAGGTAGATGGTCAAATGACCCTACATGAAGAAATTGGGAAGAACTGACGATGCATTCGCTCTTCATGTTTTCGTGCCGGATGGCGTTATCGCATTCAAAGTAGCTCATTTGCTTACTTTTTGAGTAGAATGTCGCAAGTTATTAGAAGAAAGAACGGTTGAAAATATATTTCACCCTATCAATTGAGGCACAGATCTTCCACGTTGATGTGGGTGTTATATTGAGGTGAAGCCAGAGGTTTTACGTAGCCATTGGTTGTTTAACACGTGTCGACCGACTCGGGCTACTCTCCTGTTGTCTCTCTCCTGCAGTAGTGAGCGACAGCCATCAGTTTTCTTATGTCTCTGTAGAAAATTTTTTTAGGAAATCTCATTCTTCCATGCTCCATTGTCGATGCCAGTGGCATCGGTGGAAAGAGTACCGTATGGACCGTGGAACATGATTTTTTGCGCTATTTCACCGAGCCATGGACTTGGCCCCTCCTCTTTGGGATAATGGATATCGGAGCTCATCGACATTTACCGTAGTCGCAGAGCAACGAAAATTAGCTACGATTAACGGATCCGATTAGCGGGGGTGAAAGGGTACCCGGACAAGGAGACAAACATTCTTGTCAGTCAAACAGTCAGTATTGTTATACTAGTTTGTTTGCCCGAAGGGCAAACAAACTCGCTACGGTTGCGCCTTCGGCGCTCCATTACTCTGGAGAGTCATTAATTCATTTATTCCTTGCGAAATGGCAAACACATATTTAAAGTACGTCCCCATTGAAATACGTGATATATGGAGACAAAAGCCTTGACTTTTATCAATATATTTACTTATATGATTCATATTGTGCCTAACTTGAAATATTTTCTTGTCCCTTTTTTTAAAGGTGGAGAATAAATTTTGAAATACTTCCCTCCTATAATCAAAGCTAAGGGGACATTTTTCAAAAGTAGGATTTTTCTAGTCAAATTCAGCCTTGATGGACCGTGATGACCAGGTTTCATTTTGTAGGGCCATATTCCCCCAAATTACCCTATCTCCATTTGGCCTATTTAAGAAAATCCCAGGCTATCACGTCCTCTCCATCTCATGATTCATATTGTGCCTAACTTGAAATATTTTCTTGTCCCTTTTTTTAAAGGTGGAGAATAAATTTTGAAATACTTCCCTCCTATAATCAAAGCTAAGGGGACATTTTTCAAAAGTAGGATTTTTCCTTTGCTCAGCCATCAAACAGGCACTTCTGAGGGATGTTTAAATTTTCTGTTTCTGTTTCGTTGGATCAAAAACAAATTCAGGAAAATGGAACTGAAAAAATGCCTTGTTAGGTTTTAACGAAAACTTTCTTTATTCGGAAATGTAGACTCAGTGAACTCCATGCCACCAAATTTCAGCCTTATACGTTTCCCCTTTTTGTTGGCAGAAAAAAATGCTTTTGGAAAAACGGCCCACCGAAAACCTGCGCTCTCAGGAGACGCACAACAATAGTTGACTTTTTCCTTAAATTAACATCACGGCTGTTATGCGTGCTCCAGCTATTTTCTATTTCTGCCCGATTCGGTAGGATGTGAAAAATTATTTGGAAACGTTACGTCCCCAAGAAATATGCCCCCCCCCAAAAAAAAAAAAAAAAATTCGGAAATTCGACATTTGACATTTGAGCTGTGTGCTTCACCAGTCACGTTCTTGTCATGTTACAGCTTTCCAAGGGTCTCCGTTTAATTGAAGCAAAGAGAACTATTTGAAAGTATGTTCCCAGAAAACGTGTGCCCCTCTGGCGTGCATCACAAAAGAAAATTTTTCCGGAATTCAGCATGTGAATAGCTACTTATGTCAGTCAGTCAGCTACTCGCAATCACCTATATATAATGTGAAAGTAGAATTGTTTCTTTACTCAGCTATTCATCAGGTACTTCTTTTCCAAGTTTAAACTTTCTAGCACCCTCCGTTTTGCTGGATCAGAAAATTCAGGAAAATTTGCGAAATGCGTGCCCTCGGGCGTTTTAACCGGAAAGTACCATTTTTATCGAAATGAAACCTCAGTGAATTACATGCCCACAAAGTTTCAATATTATACGTTTGCCCTTTTCGCTGGTGAAAAATCATGTTTGGAAATGCCGACCCACCAAAAAGTTATGCCCGGAGGGGATGCACCATGAAAGCTGAATACTCCCTCAACTCAATAATACCATGTCACATATATGTGTGCCAAGTTTCACCTTTCTTTTACTGTCCGATTCGCCACGACAATTTCTTTTTTTTAAACATCGACCCTCGAGAAATTTTCCCCAGGGGATGTATCAAGACTTAACATTTTTCTCTAACTCCTTATCTTGGTAGTCACATTCATCCAAAGTTCCAGTTTTCCATGTCCATCGGTTTAAGTAATGCAAAAAATTGTGAAAACATCTCCCTTTGAAACTTATGCCCCAGGGCATTTCATTCCAGAGTCTGAATTTTTTTGCACGCAGCATCCCGATAGGTAATTATGTACCAAATTTCATCTTTCCACACTAGCTCAATACACCAGGACAAAAAAAATACTTGAAAACGTCGGCCACCAAGAATATTCCCCCAGTGCATGGATATAAAATTTTGCACTTTTTTTTATTGAACTCATCGTGTCGGTAGACACGTCCATGCCACGTTTCAGCTTTCCATGTCTCTCCGTTATATTCAAGCAACGGGGCATGGAAGGCAAGAGAAGCCAAAAAAAAGGCATGGGAGGGAATTGAACCTTGGCCTCACGAAATTTTGCTGTCCATCACGACGTATATGTAAAAAAAACTTCTACCCCCAAAATGTGTACCCCCAGGGGATGTACCTCCAAATTCGGATTTTTTTCTGAACTCTGCACCCCAAAAATGTGTACCAAGTTTCAGGAAAAAATTCCCAAGAGGGAATTTTCGATGGGAAACTAACAGTACCCTAGCTGCCCCGCTTACTGAAAAATAACAAATTATTTACTTTTTCCTATAGGATGTCCTGTATAAAGGAATAATCTTTGTGATGAAGCTTGATGGGTGAAATCGCCACAATTCCTATATTTGATTTAGGGTATATAGCAGAGCATTTTTGAAACGTCAACAAGTGACACAGTGTATATAGTAAGCCTTTGCTCATCATGCCGGAAGCAACCTGAGAGAAGTAAAGCTTTCTGAAACTCGTGAAAATTGAACATGGAAATGAATTAAAAATTCGACTCACAGCGTTACAGTCGAGAAAATGCAAAGTTTAAATCAGGATTTATTATTGGCAGAATATATTTACGAGAATCTCCACCTGGAATGTTTTTTGATTTCATGACGCAGGTAATTATATAAACCTGATGAGAGACCATTTTTGGTTGCAGGAGACCAACACTGCTCCGGTAGCCACACTGAGACGCCATGACCACTCATGGTGATGCAATATCTGCTGCCTTGGACGAACACAAAAATACATTTCAACAATACACCGACCTAGAGGAGATTTTCTTATGCTTGAAGAGGAAAAAAATAATCGAGAATGATGAATATCACGAGATGATGAAGGAGACCAGCGGAAGAAAGAAAAAACAGGTCTTGTTTCTACACGAGAAGATCATCAGTGCCGGTGATAACGCTTTCATAGCATTACTAGAGTGCCTCAAGGCGAGGTACAAAGACTTGGCAGAGGCATTACTAAGGACTCTGGAGATGGAAGATGAGGCTTTCGCTAAGGAAGTCCGCAATAGTAAGTATTTTTCGTATTGTTGGTATTTTCATCTCTCATATTTTTATCCGGATTGAATAAAATCTTGAACAACATGTTTATGGCGCCATAATGGATCCTTATGAAATGATATTGGATAGAACTTGATATCACTTTCGTTTTCTTTAAAGTCCTTTAAAGACACTATTCCAGATAGCCCACTCACTTTGGGCCAACGCAACGACTACTGTACAGTTTAAGACAAAAAAGACCAAAGCCATTTAATCATAAATATTTCAGCTACCAATGTAGCCATTCTTGCCCAACTTTTGCTATATATATTTGAACGACTTTCCAACTGATTCTCAAACTTCCATAAAATAAAATTATCAATTAGTTTGGTCGAAGAGATACAATCTGCAAATACTGAAAAAAGTCATATGGAAAATGGACAAGACCTCCTCCTGGTACTGGGGTGAAGGAATTACTCAAGCGCTATCCCTCCTGGTTATCAATACCTTATCTAACTCTTCTTCCTCTTAAATTCATTATTTGGACCATTCGTCTCTTGCAGATAGTTTTCTTGAGCTTATTTCCAATGAATAGCTGGTGAATCAACAATATGTATCACTCAAGAGAGACTTCGTTAAGTTATTCAAAATGTATCTCGGTTCTCTAAATAATTTCATGTGTCAGATTTGTCATGTACCATTTCAAACTTCGATTTGAAGTAAAGGATTTTGGGAGCCTTGTTAACTTTCAAATAAGCAAAGACATTCTTAATTCACAGCATATTTTGTGAGTTATGTATTTTCCACTCCCTCATCAACAGGAGCTTTTTTCCTTTCTCAATGTCTTTTTATTCAATAATTGCTGATGGTATTACTTTGACCCAACAAATTTGCATGAAACTTGAGAATAAGTTGGAAACATGTTCATATATCCATAGTGACATTTTGCAAATCTTGCTCCTGCGGTATTAATGTATAAAGTCATTGATCCTTCTTGTCAGACCTTGAATATTTCATTCTCAAATGTGCTATGTGTTCCCAACGTTTGTAAAGAAAGTTCAGCTATTGCAGGCATGCCTCATGACCACATATTGAGTCAGCGTCAAATTCAATATTGGGGTTATTTCTGACTTCCTTCGGGAACATTACTTTTCATGTGCACTTTCCCTTCCATACATTTCCACTCAACCATATATATGGTTTTTTGTGGTAGTTTTCTCTATACGTCGTTCTTGGCTAAGGTTCAACTGCTGAACATATTTTGGTGGAGTTGTTCGATCTCAAATAAACCTTGGATCATAAAAAAATATTGCTTACACCTTTTTGACGTTTAACGAATATAATTGGAGGTGGAACTTATTTCAAGAAACGCTAGAAATGCAGTAAAGACATGCAAGCCAGAAACATACAACGGAACATGAAAGTTGAATGTCTCTGGAGAGTCAGACGCATTCTAACTCTGAGGGATGAAGGGAGTGGATTATGTCTCCGTAGGGCAAAATCTTTTGGTTTCTTACATTGGATTTTATCCGTCAGTGCTTGCATCTTCAGTGAAAACACCTTCAAAGGTGATACCGGACTTATTAGACACAATAAAAATGTATTCATCCGAAGCCATTGGTAGATAGGGTTCAGTAAGGGATATAAGTCAAGAACATGATTGCAATTGATATTTACATGATTTCCAACTCGGATTTTGTCCACATCGAAATGGCAGGATACATCGCTCAACTTTTATGGTATAGCATGTCTCCTTCCTGTCTTCGCGCAGAATGGGAGGGAGGTTCGTCGACGGCATCTCAGGTAACAGCAGCTCAACCCGTTGGCCTTTCGGTAAGCTGATCTCCCATTCGCTCATAAATGTGAGGCTAAAATGGGGTGTAATCATACCATGTATTGAATGTTAATAAGATTTCAGTGTAGCTCGATGCAAGAAGCGTGAAGGGAAAATGTAATATCTATTGCAATTTTATTTAAAACCTATCAACGTCACCATAAACCTCAATACTGTACTTCCCCAGTTCAGTGTGTACTGGTTATCAACAGAGACATCGCAAAATGAGTCAATTTCTCTATTAAAAAAAGAACTAACTTGGAATGACATTCATTTTGCAAATTTTGTTTCCTTTTGTGAGAAAGGTGCTCTCCAACCTTTTACTTACAAATATTTTCAATAAGGAAATAAGAGCTTCACATAATCACTCGAATGTCTGAATGCGTGTTGTGTATGGTGCACCATACATAGCTTCCAGTTTCACACTCCAACTATAATTCATTTTCTCCCGCCCTGATCGCAATTAAAATTGGCATTTTTATTTGCATAGTTGAGATACAAGTTGCATTTACCCTAGAATAACCCTCGTCAGGGCAAGTATGTTATGAGAACAAGGAAATGGGAAAATTTGCTCGATAACAGACATGGTTGCAAAACAAATTTTCTTTAATAATTTTAAAATAGACGCGACATGGATTTTCTATAATTAGCTAAGTTGTGAACTAAAATAAAATATTCTACCACGTAACTATTGATGCAGTTGTTTTCCTACCCGCAAAATACGTATATTGCTCTTGCCTTGGTTCTGTAGAAGTAAACCGGCACGAGGGGCGCTCCGTACCAATTAATGTTCGTTATGCCGTGGTCACCGACGTACGCGACATCTCGTGTGATACCGGCTGCAAGACTTCATTATATTTGCAAATTTTACAAAATGATGTAATTCACAGCAGTATTTTCTGATTTCCTTGAAAATATTTCCATTTATTGTGAAACCTAACCTGTCCAGTAACATGTTTGGGGGGATGATTTCGTTTTTCTGTAACTTCTATAAGCGTGACGGTAGAACTCAGCTTCATGAAGACATATACTGCACTTTCGTTTAACCATATCGTAATTCTGAAACACAAGTTCTATGAATCCATTGGAAAATGACTCCCATTTCATAAAAAAGATATCCTATTTGTTTTGTGATTGCAGAAATAAGGGGATACGGGATAGGAGGAGTTTTTTATGGTGATAATATGCATTGTATTCATGTGACTTGTTCTTTCTTCACAGACAACATGGGACAGGATCAGAGAGAACCGTATGAGGCTACGGGATGAGTTTAACTTGGACTTCCAGGAGTTGCTTCGTAGTTTGAGCGACAAGGGCGTCTTCACGCTCATCGAGGGGCAGCAGATACGTGGGAAACCAACCCCCAAACAGCAATTTGATGAGCTCTTTGACATTCTCATATGCAAGAATCCACAACTATACTACCCCGTTTTCCTCAAGGCTCTCACTGACATAGACAGGAAGGATGTCAGGGATTTCTTGGAAGGTATTTTGATTACCTGCTAAATACATTTTTGCTCCCCATATATGATAATCCTGCAACATTGAGAGAAATATGCTTCATTGTGGTTTAACTCATTTTCTGGTGCATTTGCCCGTGTGTAGGCTGAGGATTGGTCGGACAACACTTGCAGAATCCACTTGTGGATCTCTCTCTTTTTATTTCTATCTCTTTCTTCTCTTCTATTGTATATCTTTTTTATTTTCGTCCATGATGGCAACAAATTCAGTGCAACATTATGGAAATGAATGCTAAATGTGATTGCTCCATGCATGCTGTGATTATCATTTCCTGTCGTTCGCAAGTTGGTACCACTGTTTTCAAATTCAAAAATGCAGGTCACTAAAACTAATCGGAACTTTTATATTATGTTCGTAAAAACTCAGGAAATTTTGATGAACTCAAATGTTCAAAATGGCATCGCAGATTTTTCTTGATTCATTGATCCAAAGACACTGACATTTCCTGTGATTTTACTGGGGAAATCCGATTCAAAATATGATGAAAATGTCTGCGGAAGGTACCTGTCTGGTCTCTACGACATTTGGTATTAAAAAAGGCACTTCTTAGGTATTGTAGGACAATGAAACATTTCGGGGGTTTCTTCTACAGAGGGAGTTGCTGTAACTCTACCAATCGATACGAGATATAGTGTAGCCATATATTCCGCGATTCTCTTCCTGACACCACAGAAAGAGTTCCCTGTAATTTTTCCTTCGTATTGCTTAGGAGAAGGCTCCGGAATCCCTCGATGGGAGAAGGGAAATCGGCCGAAAGAGGTCTACTCTGGCCTGGGGGTCGGGAGCAAATGGCCAAGGTTTCCGAAATCCCTCATCGCATTTCTGAGCTTCTCTTAAGAAATGGGGAACATATTAATATGTCCAGGGGATGTGTTTCACTCATCATCTATGATGGAAATGAATTCCCTGAAGATGATTCTCCTTCTTCGCAGATGAAGGGGATCCGGTGACGATGCTGCCCAATTTGATGCGCAAAGTTTCGTGACAGTAGTACTTGATAAGAAAAAAGTAGATTTTCCATAGGATAACTTGAGAGAATATGGCCATTGGGGTAATATGGCCCATCACAAAGAATCCCCTGAGAGACTGAATAGTTAGTTTGAGCGAATTTTTAAAATAGTTCTATCGAAGAGTACATGCAGTTGTCGAAATGTTTAGACCTGCTCATTGATCCAGTTCTCACTAGAATTCGGATATATTGATGTCTTGAAAGTCATATGCATGCGATTATTTGACTCATGACCCTAAAACTAATATGAACCTTGAACAACTTAAGCGTATATTTCCTAATAGCAGCATGGATACAGAAACCATTTCTTCTAAGTTATTCCATGGTCTCTCCAGAATGCTTGCGCAAAGTGCTAAACCCTTTAGTTGCAGTTTGCAGGCAGTGTTGTAAATTTTGTAATGCGAGCCAATATGGGGGAATATGGCCATCTCGATTTGGGGACATCCTTCATTACATGTTAGCACGCACAGTTCTATTGATAATGTCAGCTTCCTTTCGTGTGGGATCTCTGGCTGGAAATGATCATCCAACGCACCTCCTCTGGATATATGGATAGACTTACTGGTGATCTGAACTAAATTTGCAGTACACGAGGAGGCCGTGCATGAGGATATCCTGATGCACCTCCTGCATCGCTTGGCATTCTCCAGAAATTTTTGTTGAAGGCAAGTAAATTTCCCTTGTACAAATAGGGCATTCTGTGATTTTTTTGCCATTTATCCATGCATGCAAAAACTACGCAACATTTTCCATGCAATTTAAGACCACTTATTTTACACTCGTAGCGCATGGTCACTTTAGCCTGTGCTTGACCACACCTCTTACACACACACAGTCTCTAGCAAAGCAAAAGCGTTGCAATCCTGCTTTCCACAACGGTTCCTCGAGTCAGGGAATCATGTAAACTTCTTTGTTCTCGGTGCAGTTAGTGCTTCTTTTTCAACTGCTGTGAGTCCTTTATCATGTTTCAAGGTACTCAGCATGTTACAGCATATTTCACACGTTCCTGGACATCCTGGAGTTGTTTTTTCAGAAGTGGCCATATTCCTCCAACTATATGGCTAATATGGCCTCTTGAGACTTGCTCGAAAGAGACCCAAAGGCGCCATAAGCATTGGCTGTTTTGCATGCCTTGCAGGCATTTAGCAAAGGAGATATCACTCAATATTTTCAAAGAATTGTAAAAGTCAAATTCAGCCTTGATGGACCGTGATGACCAGGTTTCATTTTGTAGGGCCATATTCCCCCAAATTACCCTATCTCCATTTGGCCTATTTAAGAAAATCCCAGGCTATCACGTCCTCTCCATCTCCTCTGCATGGTGTCTTCAGTACATTTTCATTGGAAGCTACCTGTCTTTCATATGGGAGTTTCCCTGTGACTTTCCAAATATTCCTCAGATGAATTTAGGACTTTCTTGTTCCGTAGGAGGTGTTCAGGTTAATGCCCTGAGTTTCCGGCTGCACATAGGATCTATGAAGCAGAATAAAAGTATTTCCGTATTTTCCGTTTTGTTCTCGTCCTGAAAGTTTCTATATTTGGTTCATTGTGACCTTCAACAAAACCATATATGCCAAATGTCCGACTGTAGAATTGCAGAGGAATTTGTATGAGTTGATATAACAAATAAGCTTCATTTTTATACTAGTTTAGGCTTTGTCGCCATCATTTTAAGCTACCGATTCGCAAAACCAAACGCCACTTGTTACACAGAATAAACCCTAATGAACTATGCACACTGATTGGTAAATGAATGC
The DNA here is from genome assembly GCA_905338385.1 of Darwinula stevensoni. NCBI lineage: Eukaryota > Metazoa > Arthropoda > Ostracoda > Podocopida > Darwinulidae > Darwinula > Darwinula stevensoni. Next base: position 26,419 of record CAJPEV010002096.1, on the reverse strand, counting down.
AAGCAATATCTAGGATCACATAATAACGAATATTGGCCACTCTGATCACTAGAGAGGGTAATTGTAGGTTGTCGTATTTTCCCTGCCTGCATTTGTGAAACTACATAAAACACTCTTATTGACTGCACATCAGTATTGGACCAATATTGATTTGTGGAAGGGTGAAAGAAATGAGAGATTCCATGAGGCATACTAAGAGTCGATTATTGGAAATAATACTTATATTATCCCAGTTACGTGTATATCCGATGGAAAGCTGCATTATATTTGAGAGACTGCATCCCAGGAATCCTCGATATCGTCCTTCATTGCCATCAATTCACGCTAAAACATTTACACGATGTGGGATTTACGAAAAATTTCCCTCTTAAACCACTGTAATGGGCTTAGTTTTGTCCGTTCGTTGTTTTGTCCTCCAGAGTTCTTATGGAAACTTTCATCAGGTTCTACAGGTTCTGCAGGTTGCTTCTGAAAAGCACTTCCAAATTTGTCATTTTCCATTTCCAACCAGAATGGAGTATGGATGTGGCTCATGACATCTCGAGATCGTCAATAAAATCAGGAGATAGTTGGAGGAAAACTTTCTTACTATTGCATTACAGGGTACACATAGAGTTAAAATAATATTGTGGAGAGCAAAGAATTAGTATACGGACACTTTTCCCCCACTTTAGAGTTCATTTCTGCGTGTGGAAATTAGGGCTTTTGGTGAGGGGTGGGAGCTGAGGAGTGCATTTTATTTTTCGAAGCAAAGGAACTCCCTTGATTTGATTCATTCGTTTCAGTTTAGTTGCATTTCTGGAAGCCGGGTAAGACGCGGTGAAAGCTCAGAGGGCGATAATTTTCTTTCTGAGGAGAGAAGGTGCACGCGCTTTCAGATTGTTCAGAGACTGCAGGCTCTCTTTGGAGAATCTGCAGAATCGAAGAATACCGTTTACCGATGGCTGGGCGATTTAAGGACAGTCGGCAGACATTATAAGACAAGAATCGCAGCGGACACCTTAAAATGGCGACAAATTGGTGGGAAAATTTACTCTGCGGAAAATATTATAATGAAAGATCGACGAGTTACCGTTCGGGAGCTTGCTACTACCCTGGGGGTCATGGCTCATGAGCTTCTCAACGAACATCTCAGTCTGATGCAGGATTCTGCCAGATGGGATGTGTTGGTGCCTGAGCAAAAGTCGATCGCATGAAAACGTGTCCAGATCTGCTTCAACCTATTATACAAGGAGAGTTTTTTTCGACCCTCTTATCATTGTATATAAGAATTGGCTTCCCAACGTCAATCCCCAGACCAAATCGCAATCTTAGGAGTTGCGCCGATCTGAAGAAGGGCCTCCTTTGAAGGCTAGAACTGTTCCCTCTTCGCGAAGGTTAAAATTATGGTTTCCTGGAATTGCAATGGGATAATAATGATAGACTACCGACCAAAGGTACCACAATGAATGCAGAATACTGTTCTAATCTGCATTTGGGCCATCCCCGACAGACTCTTATTGAAAAACGCCCTGGGAAGTTGCAATCACGGCCACTTCTTCAACAGGACAATCCAAGGTCCCACGCTATGCGCTAATCAAGAGCAGCTATGACAGAATTAAGGTGGGAATTGCTCCCGTATTTGCCCAACTCACCAGATCTGGCTCACAGTGACTACCACCGTCGGCGTGATGAAGAAGCCTCTGCGAGGAGTGCGTTTTGATTCCCTCAATGCAATGAAAGCTGCACTCTACAGGTGCATCAGAAACACTCTAAAGAAATTGTTTCCAGACTGTCTAAGGAAACTTATTCCAGGCTGAAAGAAGTGAGTCGAACTCAGGGGGGACTATGCTAAAATTTTACGGTATTTTGATGATGAGAAAAGACGTTACCCAGAAATTATGAAGAAATTTCCAGGACATTCTGAATGCTCCTTGTACCTGAACAACTAAGTTAAATTTAATCATGTTTTCTTAGATTGTCCATCCATTCAAAGCAGTTTTATTCACCATGAATCAGGGGTAGAAGCAACATCGAATAGCAGTCGTATACTCCTTTTCCTAAAGGTTCTGTGTAACTGGGGTGCAGGAAGATTTTGGGCGCTATTTTCTTGTGACGTTTGCTCCATCTCGTAACAGTACTCTGCGATGCGTGAACATATATCGAACTGATTCCGATGCTGAGGACAAAAATAAAATTTTCTGCTTGCAGTATTAAGGTTTTGTTAGAGTGCAGGCTAATGCTGAGGCCATTTAACACGTATGAAGACCCATCCTCATGTAATGCATTTACAAATCTATCTGCATATTTTCCTGTTCCAATATTGCCATGATAGGAATTCTGAGGAATCCCTATTTACACTATTGGGACATTCCATACCAACTCACCGAGCGATGACGCTCGACTACCTAATACAAATTGAATGTTTTCAAGGCTAACAGGTCTTAAATGAAACTCAAAAATCCGAAACGGTTTTCCTTTCCATTGGAAAAGCGGATATGACTTTTGAAAATACCGGTTTTCAGGCACGGGTGACCCTTCAGGCGAACTTCTTAACTCAAATAATGCCAACTAGAAATGCGTGTAATGGTTCATATAAAATATCTGAATTAGTAGAATCCAATTATTACCACGCAAGTAAGCGCTTCATGAAACACGAATTGCATGTCTCTTTCAAAGTGTGCTAATATTATTTCACCACCCATTATATGTTGTGGAAGTCAACATAAAACCTAAACGGCAACGCTAAGAGTACACTTCTGGCTCAGTTTTAAGATTTGTATTCGTTTCATTCCAACAAGTCGAAAATGAAAGTCGAATATCTCACCAAATATCTAATCGAAATCTGTGTCTACAGTTCAGCGTCACTTCCGAACAACATGTTGGGTGGTATTAGCAAACCAACATTAGCACTAATTGGGAATTTAAACGCCTAGTTCGGCGTTCAAATGCGAAATGTAATGGCTGTTGCTTTCACAAACAAACATTAACAGAAGCTGGGCATTATCGGAATAAACTTTTTAATACGAGCTTAATTTGGATATAATCAACTTTAATGTCGCCAGTCGTGACGCGTGCGAGAGGCGTATATTTCAGCATGGCAGTGACTATTTTTCTAAGTGAAAGCAAATAGGGATATTGTCAAAATGAATTTTTGGAGAATCCCATGGGCCCTACTTCGTGACAAGCAAGATCCCTTAACTCTAGGCTCCGAGGCAAACATCAAGCAAAGATTTCATCTAGGGCTATAGCTATGTAAGATAACTGTCCTGGATCTGACAGCAAAAATTCCGTCCAATCTGGAACTTGATACCCACAATGGTTCAGCACTATCTCCACTGTTGCGAGTGCTTTGTTGGTTGCTTTTTTTGGCAGGAGGATCATTCCAGATTATTGCAAGGGACCTCTTACATGTGTCACGAGCAACAGTGCCAAGGACCGTGAACCGCTTTCTCAAGGTCATTCTGTCTCTCTGCCAAGAAACTGTCAAATTTCCAGACAATTTGGAGGAGGTGAAGTTCAAGTTTAAAACAATTGCAGACCTCTCAGGAGTGAAGGAATAATAGATGGCACCAATGTAAATATTAAGGCCCGAAATCACAAACCTCATTTTAGGGCTATAAAGGAACTTTTAAACTTTTATTCCCCCATAGAAATCCATGTATTCTTGAAGGACCGCTAACGAAAGGAGGTTTCAATATCGTATGAGCAAAAATAAGTAAAATTCGAATATAACCATAATAGAGCCTTGTGGCTCCCGCGGGACATTATTTTGTTCGCAGCCCTGCATGGGTTCTGCCCATGTCAGGATTCGGCCCGCGTAGCCCTCCATTTAATTTTTGGGGGTGTGACTTCCCCTTTCCGGCCATGCCGTCTTATGCCTTCCGTCCGTCAGTCCTGTGTCGTCGGTCGTGTGAGTTCGTCCCTCTCGTCAGCCATGCCTACTATCTCTGGTCTGTTGTCTCAAGTCATTCTTGCCCTCCCCATCTTGTGTGACATACTTTGCTGTGGTCCGTACCAATTCAAGTCCTCCTCAACGCCTCCATTAAAATTTGTGATATTTATTTTATTTCTTAATTTAACTTTGCGTAAATAATAATTGTTTCTTGTTGTTTTGACACCACTTTATTATTTGTCATCAGTAGTCTCCTTAGACGGCTTGTCCTGTCTGGAGCGAGGCCGGACCCATTCCTTTTGCCTCCGATTAACCGCTCGTCCGTAAAGTATATTTCCCTTGCTTTCGGCCTAAAGTTAATGTTAAACGTCCCATTTTGTATCCCCTCCACACGACATAAACATTCCGGTCTTTGAGGCCTACACATTTTCCACAAGCAGGCGTGTACAGGATTCGCTAGTAAAGTCTCACTGTCAATTGTCAAGTCATAGTAGGTTAAGATCAGCAGTGTTGTGGCATGTTGACCAACACAAGACAGCAGGATCTTTTCAAATTCAAGGCTGTTGGAATATGGCGATCTCAAAGGCAAAGGCAAAGGTTGGCTCTTCTGGGTGATAAAGGCTATGCATGTCTTTTAATGCATTGTCGAAAGTACCATTGTCATCATCAATAAAATATTTCCATGCTTGATGAGTCGTCTGCATTACAAACTAAAGAAAATGGGTAGGATTGTCGCTGCTTGTGTGATTCTTCACAGCATCGCCCTAAATGCTGGTGAGTGTTTTCTGATAGATGGTGTTAGGCGATCCTACGTTTAGTTCTGACCCTGAGGGTCAGAACCAAAAGTAGGATCGCCTATATTCGATCGCCTATCGCCTAACAGGGATAATGATTCTGATATTGCAACAACACAAGCACTAGTTGCCGGGCATTTCGCAAGCATGACAATTCAAGAGTAAAAAAAGGAAAGAGATCTCATGCTCTCGAGACATCGATGGTCTTCACTGCCGTCCTTTTTAAAATAAACTGCCTTGTTTTCATATGCTTTCTGAAGAAAAAAAAGTTTTTAAATCAGGAGGTTTATTAAACGCGCACAAAGGAAATTATGGAGCCTTCCCAATTTTTCCCGGCTCTATTTTTCGACTTCACAGGAATGTTCACGAGGGCAATCTTCAGAACTTCCTTGGTGCCGCAAGTGACTTTCTCATCATTGTTGAAGGCCTCGAAAATTTCCTGCCAGGCCTGGTCCTTCTATTTCAACGGTGCTGCTTCTCGTTCTGAATGGCGGTTGGCTGTATAATCTGAAGCATAAATAATTTCATAAACAGAAGAACTTGTTTGCCGTTGCCTCTTGCCACGTTCAGTTATAGTAGGTAGATTTCAGTTAGTCATGTTCAAGTCACTGTGTGATGATTCACGCATACGAAATGATAGACGCCATCGTGAAGAATGGATTCCTGATGACCGCGACAGGCTCCTCATCTTTGAATCGAATTTAATGTATTGCATTTACTAATGTGAAGCTGAGCATTAGCTTGTGAATAGCAATTGAGGATAATGGTCAGCTTTAGCATTTGTTAATTCCCAATTAGAGATAATTCCGAAATAAGTTAATGCTCGGTTTTGAATACCACATTGGTGTTGATCCACCTGAGAAGAAGTTGATCAGACGTTGGTATGACGATTTCGTGAATAAAGGCTGCGTCTGTCAAGGTAAGAACTCTGCCCGGCCGTCAACAAGTGAACAAGTGGATGAAATCAGAGAAGCGTTTGTTCAAAGTCCATGTAAGTCAACCCGAAGAGCCAGCACTGAACTCGGAACTTTGGTACACGAAGACGTCACACCAACGTCTGTTTGACTCCTTGCCAGGTGAATCAACACCAAATGTTTGGAAATGACGCTGAACTGTAGTCACAGATTTCGATTCAAGAAATCATAAGCAACACCCTGCTTTTTGCTGCTGAGACGCCATTTTACAGTAGGGGTGATGAGAGCGCTGCAGCGACCAGGAAATGAACTACGATATGTCACCGGGAAACTTGGTGCTTCTTTGAATGCATGATGTTATTTCATCATTGTATCTGGTCCAGTTAATTAAATAAGGAAATTGTAATTGTTCCATTAATTTTGGTACACCCTCCACGGTATATTTGGAAAATCACCCACCCTAAAGTTGTGCCCCAAGGGGACGCACCAAAAAAGTTGAATTATTCCATCACGTTCATTACGGATGTGCCAGGTTCTACTTTTTATTTCTGCATTATTCACTGCATGAAAAAATTCATTTGAAAACCTCACCCCCAAGAAATACCCTTGTATACCCCCAGAAAATGTATTGGAAACTTAACGTGAATTCAGTGTGTCAGTAGTCACGTTCTTGCCAAGTTAAAGCTATCCATGTCTCTCCATTTGACTGAAGCATGTATATATCTTTGAAAACATCTCTCCCCAAATTGGATGACCTGAGGACATACACCTCAAAAGTCGGATTATTTCTGAACCCTACAACCCAACAGCTACTTGTTTACCCAGTCACGATCGTCTATATGTGTTAGAATAAATAAACACCACAAAAATAATGCAATGAAAAAATAATACAATAGAAATTAAGTAGTTGAAACAGTTTTCATAGGAGGCCATACTGAACAGGGCCAAAGTCACAAACAAGCAGCATGAGAAAATGCTTTTTACTGCGATACATGACTGTAACAGAATAAAACTCGTACCATGGCGTATATCTTGGAATGCTCTTACATTATACATTTTTATATGAATTCCCACATCGTAAGAAATGTGGTCAAAATTCGCTGAAATCACAAAACATGAGATATACTTTCATTTTCGACTTATGGGAATGAAAAAAAGAATTACTTATTTCATAAAACCTAACCATAGGTGGATTCTTAGCGTTGCAATTTGGTTTTATTATGTTGACATCCAGAACATAAAATAGGGTGGTGAAATAAAAAAGTAGTACACTTTGAAAAAGACCGGCAATTCAGGTATCATGAAACCATTATTTTCTTGGTAATAATTGGATTCTTCTATTTCATACGTTCCATATGAGCCATAACACGCATTTTTAGCTTGTGTTGTTTGAGAGCTATGAAATTCGCCCGAGGGGTCACACGTGCTTGAAAACCGATAGTTTCAAAGTTCATATATATTTTACCATGGGAAAGAAAAATAAAACATTATGGATTTTGGAGTTTCATATAATACCTGTTACCTTGAAAACTTTTTCTAAGGTGGTCAAGCGTCATCCCTCAGTCGTACGGTATGGAATGGCCCAATTCTTATTTTTTCTTATTAACGACAATATAAAATGCTGTCAACAGATTCGCCAGGGATATTCAGGGATGCCAGAGATAAACTGTCTTTCTCCTCTAATAGAGACTATGACATCCGAACCATGAGTTTGAAGTTTAATGTGCCAGCTAAAAAGTACATACCTATACTATGTGTTGAATGCTTTTTTTAATGGTCCGTATTTTGCTATAGTATACAATTTTGCCGGTTTTCCCAGCCATGATTAATTTGCGACCGTTATAGATGAGTCTGATAAAGGACCTGGATAATGGATTAGTGGTTATTGGTCTTAGCATAGCGCCTAATCTGGAACAAGTAGGTTGTTCAATGACCCTTCAAGTTCACTTATTCCTAAAGTTAGAGATCAAGGACAGCAAAAACAGACGCTGGAATATCATGATGCCAATAAACGATCTCGTGACAATGAAGGCAGTATCCACCTAAAGAGGAAAGCATTCAATCATGAAAGGTGTCATTGATAGAGCGGTCCAGATGAGTCACTTTCTGATGACGCTCTCTAAAGTTAAGGATCATAAACGTGTTTGTATTTGCTAGGGAAAAAAAAAACGAGAGGAGTGATATGCAGGGAGGGGATCATCATGGTGAGTCACGTTAGCTGGAAACGAGCCACTCCATGGCACCTTATCTTGATAATAGTGAACAAGGAAAGACCTGCAAGTCTTATCAATATCTATGTGAAGTGAACCGTTCCAGCGACTTTGCCCGAGGTTCAGATAATTCTGGCCACTTTGTCCTTCGCTCGTTTTCGAGATATTTTGTTTTCCACTGGGTGGTGATTCTTCACCATTGAGCCTGCAATCATACTTTCGAAATTTACAGAGAAGTTGGAAAAGCTTCCAATAGGAGACATTTTGGCAAAATTGCGCGAAGAGGAAATTTTCAGATATCTGGAAACTGAAGAAGCGAGGGAAAAGTCAAAAGTACATCAGGTGAGGTTTCTACAGAAGGAATTGCCAACACGCGGAGACTGTGCGTCCCATGCTTCCTCAACATTCTGCGTGAACTTGGCCATAGCCAACTCGCCGACGAGATGGAGAAAGGTATTGTAATATGTTAGCTGCCATTTCCCATTTGGTTTTCATTCAAACGGTCTTGTTCTTAAGATACTGACAATTGGCGAAACGTATTGCATTTTGGGTAAGATGCGTTTTTTTATTTGCCTCTGCTCAATATTGCTCAATACAATAATTTTGCGGTTGCCAATATTGATTAATCCTATCAATCACTCAGACTGGTCGACTTTACGTGTACAAACAACGACAACGGTAAGGATGCTGTCCCATCAAAGTCCACATTTTGCCAGGAGAGACATAAAAATGAATCTCATCGAACACCACGAAGAACCCTATCCAACTTATTCTTTCTAAGGCCATAATTAAGTATATGAGAAATGCCATCATAATTTAGCCATAGCACGGACAATGTATTTTCAAACATGACTGACTATAGTACAATAAAGGAAATTGCTATTATATTTTTCTTAATTTCACCTTGTTTGCTATGACTGGTGCATTTCAAGCATATGCTCCAATTAAATCATACAATTTGAAGCAACTGTGTTTTAAACACTCGTCATAAGTAGCTCTATTGACGAGGTAAAAACGTATTATATTTGAAGTCGTACTTCCCATTGTGACAAAAGCTTTCATTTCAGCATTGGTGTCCTGCATCAAGTATGAATACGTGTAGTGTGTCCTCCACTCCACTACCAGCAGGGGGTCTTGTTCATCCTCAATGTCCAACTTATTGTCAATAAATGCTGATGGAACTGCTTCGAAACGACACATTTAGGTGAAGTTTGAGGCATACGTTGGAAACGTACTCATACAGGGTATGTCCGGAAAGTAATGCAATTTTTTTTGGGCGGGTAGTAAAAATGGCCGCACAGCGTTCCGGCCGGTTGGATTAGGTGGGGGGGGCTTTCAGCTTTAAAGCGATACCTGCACCAGTCTGCTTCGAGCAGTTGGAGCTCCAGGATCGCTGTTCCCGTGCATCCCTGTTTAGTACGTGTGTCACGAAACGCGATGGAATTGGAGCAGACTGGTGCAGGTATCGCTTTAAAGCTGAAAACCCCCCCCCACCTAATCCAACCGGCCGGAACGCTGTGCGGCCATTTTTACTACCCGCCCAAAAAAAATTGCATTACTTTCCGGACATACCCTGTATATGCAACGTGAAACTTTCGCAAAAATAACTATTGGGAGGGCATATATTTAGGTTGGAAGTCGCTGTTCTATTTTTTGTCAAACCCTGTATATCTTCAACGCCATGGAACACAACGCAATTGGCCAATGACAAAAAGAGTATCACATGCGCGTTCCGTTTTAGTAAATATTAATATAAATACCAGTCGATTCGGTCAACACGTAGTGTGCGATTAGAAAAGACAAGACTTAATGCAAGACACATTTACGATCCCAATTGAACGGCAGAGAGTGAAAAATGATTTTGAAGGGAGATAGGCGCTAGTCAAGAGAGTGTTGAACTTCGATAACGTGGAAATAAGCTTTCATGAAGCATAGGAGGAAATTCATGACACAGGTTCAATGTTTCCTTCGCTGCCATTACCAAATTAAAAACTGTCCCCATTAAGAATTAAACATGCCTTCCATTCTCAACATTATGACACTATTCCAGATAGCGCACTCTCTTCGGGCCAACGTAACGACTATAATGTACGGTAAAAATAGACCAAATACTTTTAACCATAAATAGTTCAGCTACAAATGAAGCCTTTTTGCCCAACTTTTGCCATGCATACATGAGTGTGTATCCAACTGATTTTATTATATCGTTACAACTGTATTGTGATCCTTTGGAGTCGTGTGTATTGTGTGACTACTGCCAGTCGGACGCGCACCTCCAACTGACCAGTGGCACCTGAGTTTCCGCTCTATCAATTCCGTATGTGTTACGTGCCAGGTCTGGCGGTTTCATCATTGGCAGTTATCACCACAACGTACGCATGTGCCGCGTTTCAGACGAATCCATCCACTGCTTCTAGGTGGGGCAATTTCAATTTCACAGAGAATATAATCATCAATTTGCTTGGCTGAAGCGATACCACCAGCAATTACTGAAAAAAAAGTTGGTATTGGACAAGAGCTCCTCCTGGCATTGGAGTGGAGGATTACTCAAGCGCTGTCCCTTCTGGCCGTCAAGACCACATCGAAATCTTCTTCCACTTGAATTCATTATTTGGACTGGTCATCTCTTGCAAAAGGTTTTCATAAGCTCATTCCCAATGAATAGCAGGTGAATCAATGATAAGTATCACTCCAGGGAGATTCCGCAAAGTTATTCAAAATGAATCTGGGTTTTCTAAAGAATTGCCCATTCAGATTGCCCTAAATGTCAGATTTATCATAGATCATATTTAACTTTGCCCTTAAGTAAAGGATTTTGGAAGCCTTCTTAACTTTCAAAGAAACGACTGCATTCATCCCCAGCACATTTTGTGAGATATGTATCCTTCACTCGGTCATCAGCAAGACCTCTTTTTCATTCTCAATGCTTTTTTTTCGCCAATAATTGCTGATGGTATTACTTCTACCCAACGAATTCAGATGGAAATTCGATAACCAATTGGATACATGTTCATTTATGCACAATGAAATTTTGCAAAGATTGCTGAGGTATTAAGGTTAAAAGTCATATATCCTTTTTGGCATGCCTTTTATAATTCAATCTCAAATGTGAGATGTGGGCCCTATGTTCATGTCGAATAAGAGCTTTTGTAGGCATGTCCATATTGAACCATCATCAAATTCAAAATTTGGTCATTTCCGACTTCCTCTGGGATTATTTCTTCTCTTGTGCACTTTATCTTCCAATCAAAATTATATTTTGCATCTTTGGGGGCAGTTTCTTTCCATACGCGGTTTTTGGCGCAGGTGACGCCACATCAAATTTTTTGTCGAACTCTGCGATCTAAAATACCAATAGAATCATGCATATTTTAAATAGATTCGCTTCTTTTTTGACGCTTGGCGAATATAATTCGAAGTGTCCTTAATTTTTAAAAGCGCTAGAAATGAAGTAAAGGCATGCAAACCAGAAAAATACAACGGAATCTAAAATGAGAATCTCTCTGGAGTGACAGGCGTAATGGAACACTGGCGGATGAAGAGAGACCATCGTGTTTCCGTGAAACAAAATCTTTTGGTTTCCTAAATTGAATTTCATTTGTCAGTGCTTGCATCTTCAGTGAAATCATTTTCAAAAGGTGATACCGAACGTATTAGACACAATAAAAATTTATCCATCCGAAACCATTGGTAGATAGGGTTCAGTAAGAGGAACATGATTGCAATTGATATTTACATGATTTCCAACTCGGATTTTGTTTACATCGAGATGGCAGGATACATCGCTCAACTTTTGCGGCATAACATATCTCCTTCCTGTCTTCGCGCAGAATGGGAGGGAGGTTCGTCGCTGGCATCTCAGGGAGTAGCAGCTCAAGCCGTTGGTCCTTCGGTAAGCTGATCTCACGTTCGCTCATAAATGCGAGGCTAAAATAAGCTGTAATCATGCCATGTATTGAATTCGTGTAATATTTCAGTTTAGTTCGACGCAAGAAGCGTGAACGGAACATGTAATATATAATGACATTTTTATTATAACCTAACAACGTCACCATGAACCTCAATACTTCCTCAGTCCAGTGTGTACTTGTGATCAACAGAAACTCTGCAAAATGAGTCAATATCTCTATTTAAAAAATAAATAACTTGGAACGACATTCATTTTGCAAATTTTGCTTCCTTTGGTGAGCATGGCGTTCTCCAACCATTTACTTGCAAATCCTTTTAATAATGAAATAAGCCAGACCTTCACACAATCACGCAAAAGTCTGAATGCTTGTTGTGTATTGTGCACCATAAACTTCTTCCGGTTTCACACTCTATTCATTCCTTACCGCCCTGATCGCTATTAAAATTTGCATTTTTATTTGCATAGTTGAGATACAAGTTGAATTTACCCAAGAATAACCCTCGTCGGCGCAAATATGCTTTAAGGACAGGAAAATGGGCCAATTTGCTCGAAAACTGAAATGATTACAAACTACATTTTCTTTAATAATTTTAAACTAGACGCGATGTGGATTTTCCGTAATTACCTACGTTGTGAAATTAAATGTTTTCCTATCACGTAACCATTGATGCAGCTGTTTCTCTACCAGGAAAATCAGGATCCTGCTCTTGCCTTTGTTCTGTAGAAGTAAATCGGCACGAGGGGCGCTCCGTACCAATTAATGTTCATTATACCGTGGTCCCCGACTTACGCGACATCTCGTGTGATATCGGCTAAAAGACTTCATTATATTTGCAAATTTTACAAAATGACGTAATTCACAACAATATTTCCTGATTTTCTTGAAAATATTATCATTTATTAGGAAACCTAACCTGTCTAGTAACATGTTTAATGATGATTTAGTTTTTCTGCAACATTTATAAGCGTGACGGTAGAACTCAGCTTCATGAAGACATATATTGCCCATTCGGTTAACTATATCGTAATTCTGAAACACAAGTTCTATGAATCCATTGGAAAATGACTCTACTTTCATTTTTAAAAATATCTTATTTGTTTTGTGATTGCAGAATTAAGTGGGCACGCTATAGGAGAAGTTTTTAATGGTGATGATATGCATTGTAGTCATGTGACTTGTTCCTTCTTCACAGAGAACATGGCGCAGGATCAGGGAGAACCGTATGAGGCTACGAGATGAGTTAAACTTGGACTTCCACGAGTTGCTGCGTAGTTTGAGCGACAAGGGCGTCTTCACGCTCATCGAGGCGCAGCAGATACGTGGGAAACCAACCCCCAAACAGCAGTTTGATGAGCTCTTTGACCTTCTCATGTGCAAGAATCCACAACTACACTACCCCGTTTTCCTGAAGGCTCTCACTGACATAGACAGGAAGGATGTCAGGGATTTCTTAGAAGGTATTTTGATTACCTGCTAAATACATTATTTGTTCCCCATATAAGGTAATCATGCAACATTGAGAGAAATATGCTTCATAGTGGTTTAACTCATTTTCTGGTGTATTTGCTCATGCGTAGGCTGAGGATTGGTCGGACAACAATTGCAGAATCCACTTGTGTTGATCAAGATGACATGACATGATATTTTCAGTCCTCTTTTCTTCATTTTCGCTCATTATGGCAACGCATTTAGTGCATTATTATGGAAATGGATGCTCGACGTGATTTCTCCATGCATGCTGTGTTTTTCATTTTTCCAACCTCCTAGAATATCTTTAAAATTTTATAAGGAATTTCACATTAACCCGAGTGCATTCCAACCATCCATGCATTCATGCTAATGACAGAGAGCGATTTGACAGTGACTACCGCTCTAATACAAAGACCGTGCCCCCTGCATGAACCCTCGTGTAACTACATTAAACCAACTTTTCCCGAGATTGGGTTTCTTGTTAAGTTGAATTATGTGATGCAGGGGACGGATTTTATGGCAGGGTCGGAATTTGTCTCACCTACCCTATTGTCATGGGCCCAGCGTCGCACTCCGTTCCGAAACGTCCGGAAACCCTCAGATGCACTTTACATGAGCCAACTTGGCTGGAAAGTCGTGAATTGTAATTTTTCTTGGGGAAAAAAATAGACATAGCCCTAGTAAGTTCCAATGAGTTTTTTTCTGACTGGTAAGTATTGCTGAGTGATATTGAGTCATTCTTCCAGGACATGGACACCGATTCTGAAAGTTCCCCTAGTATTACACAACCTTACAGAAATAAATATTTTCCACCTGGTCGGATGCATCCGTGGCTCGAGCGTTCTAATGACTCCTGACTTCATTATTCGGGGCTTTGAGGCGTCAGAAATCGGTGAACCTATTAAACCTATGGGGTGTCAATAAAGGTATGACTCAAAAATAGTAATTCATAACTAGCAATTACTCGTGAAACATTCACGTATTCCTGAGGTCAATCGACTGGTGCTTGCAATCAAGTGAGATATCAATCTAATTTCAGACACACATGTCTCGGATCAATAAACAGGGGATATATCTTGTGAGGGACCTCCCATTCAATGTCTTTTTTTCAAGTGCAAGATAAGAACAAGAAACAACACCTTTTGCAACCATGGATTTAAAGAAAAACAACGCCAGCACTCTTCTTGGCTTGGTTCTTGGGCAAACATTCAATACACCAAGAGGGCGGTACGTCACAAGATCTCACTCTGAACAACTAAGAAGAGAACAATTGAAGGGAAAAAATGGATGCTATCATTTTGTGCTGTTCTCGCAGAACTTTCTGGAACACTTCGCCAATCTTGGTGAAATATACTATGAACGACATTTTTATAGACGCTCTCTCATTGGAGAAAAAGTAAACTATTAGTCGATGTCTTGAGCTAGAAACAGGGTACATTAGAGAGAATGGGTGGAGAGAAAATGAAGTCTGAGGGAAAACCAATTCCCCAGTCATGTGGACATTTCACGTGGACATGTCATGGACGCGTTCAATCCCTAAAAACAAATTCATGGGTGCCAAAATGTATCCTGTGGCGCCATGCAAACCGTCCAGACTGTAGACTTCTTCCATTTCAGTAAACGATAATTATTGTTCAAGAGTCATTCGTGCATTGCAGACAAAGGGCCGAGGAACTTCAGACAGAGCCAATTTTTCAGCACAGAAAGTTCATTCTCGGTCTTCTCCCTTCTTCCCTCCCTAAAGTCAATCTCTGGCAATTCAATTCTAGTGGAGCTGTGCAATATTACCAGCAGCCTCTGAAGAGGGATGCTAAATTGTTCTGGTCATGCAGAAACTGAGCAGGAAGGGGATCATCCTGGATCCTGGATGAGAGCTACAGCTGGAACAATATTAGTCCAGCGAAAATTACGAATAGAATTACTACAAGGATGAGTGAAATAGCGTGAGGGTGCGAATATTCCTCCAGTGAGTAGCGGAGACTCTGGACCCATTCCCAGAAGCACTTCTCCAGGGAGAACTGCTTTTGGGAATGGGTCGTATATCTAAGTAGGAATATTTAAGAACACTAAGGAACTCATTCAAAAAAGCAATACCAAAGTCCTCGAAGTTCGTGGAATTTTCCACACGAGCTCGAAGCAGAGTCTACCTTTTTTACTACTGAGTGAAAAGCCTAATATTGGGTGTGGTTCACACATGAAAGCCTTAACCTCTTTTTACTATGAAGAGAGTGAAAATGGGAAATTTCCTCCAATTTTTATTTCCTTTTGCTGTTCAGGGGTAAGAATGAGAAAGTGAACAAAACAAGAGGAAAACTGGAGTTATCGCTCGCCTTCTTTTAATAGTGTTTTGATGAGAAGGACTCTACTTGGAAAGGAGTGAGATTTAAAAAAATATATACTGTATATATCAATACTAGCGGCCTGCGGCCGCTACGCTGGACGTCTAACGGAGGAAAATTTAAACATGCTTACAAAGATATGAATCATTTCGGTTCATACCAAACATTTTCAAGTAAACCTCGAGTACTTCAAAAGTGTTGCCGACCAGGAAATTTTTATTATTTGTGAGGTGAGGTCACGATGGTAAATCACGAATGAATGTATTTTCCATTTATGATTCATCCTATGTAAAATTCGAAAAGTGACAAATGAGAAATTTGTTCATTTTGGAAATCCATGAGAAAATATCTGAAATACTTGCAAGATTAGTCGAAGAAATTACGGCAAATATAATTCTGAAATTGAAATCAATGACACAAAGTTTGATAGGAAAAAAGGAAGCTGAAATCTACAACACTCCCTTGTACACGACATTGTCGGTTAAAACGCCATTATCGGTCGAGCCTTGTCTTTGCCCATCGACCACTTGGATATTTAGGCAATCGGCAGACCGGACTCGAGAGCACGCAAAATATAGCTGACCGTGAGAGAAAACGGGCTCCGAATGTAGATGACGTAGATGTAGACGAATCCGCGTTTTTGGAATTCAATGACATAGATGAAGGCTACCACCATGCCGAAAATTCCGTTCTGCACCATGTCTTTAGAAACTCCTGCACCTTCAACTCGAATACCTTTGCGACCATGTCTGGGCGCGAATAAGCATCATGGTTGGCGCCCAATTCTGAGCCTATTTCGACCTATTTCGGATTACAATTGAAAACGATGAACATATCCGGGCGGCCGTATTTGCGCACAATTGCCATTGCGTCTTGGTACTTTTCTGCATGTTACGCGGGCTACCAATGAATGACGAAGGAGAATGAAAATGTTGCCAAATGTTGCGTGCTGCTCAAGAGCGACATTGGCGATGTGATCGGCCAAGCCTTGATAGCACTCAATCCGAAGCTGATTTTGATTTTGTCTGATGAACTCCAATCGATTGGATTCAGCAATGACAGCAATTCAGCAATCCCTCTTGCTTACCTCCTACTACTAGACAAGACCAGACAAACTTATACTTCTGCTTTCCAAGTCATCATCAATGCCCTATCAGGTTCCCTTCTTTACAAACGTTCTGCTCAGATTTTGAATCGGGAGTAGTTGCAGCCATGGCTCATGACTTCCCTCACATTAGGCACAAGGCCTGTTTCTATCATTTCTGCCAGAGCATGCGGCGGAAAATTCAAGAACTGGGCCTAACTCAGCTCTACAGAGAAGATGATGACTTTGACAAAGATTCGTATGATGACATGTCTCTCCTTCGTTCCAGTGGAAGACGTCCAGAAAGTATTTGTTGAATTGGAAGCAACCATGCCATCTGAAGCCAAACCTGTTGTGCAGTATTTCCGGGAAACTTACGTCGATGGAAGAAGACGACGGAGCAGAGCCAGAAATGAGACTGTCGATCCACCGCAGCTGTAGAATGTTCGAGATCGAACCCTCTCCAGTGAGCCCCGAACAACAAACAATCTTGAGGCATGGCAAAGACGGGCATCGTCATTATTTGGAAAGCACATGCATTTTTATGCATTCTCGTTACAGCTCAAAGTAGAACATTCGGTGACAGAGCATGTCAATTTGAAGTTGGAAGCGGGCCACATTCCATGGAAAAAGAAAGCAGAGATTGACAAGAACAACAGAATTCTGACAATCACGCGTACCTATGGGGATCGTTGCAATATGTCTTTCATGAGAGGTCTTTCCTATAATGTTTACCTTTGAGATGAGTGCAAATATCCATGTCTTTCACATTCGACCATTTGACCTTGACTTTGCAATGAAAACCACGATTCAAAAATTGGTATATTCTGGCATTTCAATCTTTCAACGAAAATCAGCTTTCATCGAAAAGATTTTGCTTCGGCGAAATGTGTTTTCGGCCAATTTATTCAATGTTTAGAGTTTCGTCCATTTGATTAATCGACATTTCGAGTTTTCGGCGATATGAATTTCGATGAATAGCTTTCGGCATTTTGATACGCTCCCGGCTGGGCGGCTCTCCAAATTCCTGCTCTCAGCATTCGTTTCTTCCCGTTGTTCCACAGTCTGCGCAGCCCTACTTTCCCTACGTGCAGCATTCACTGCCTCCCGCTGTTCCTCAGTCTGCACGGCCCTCTGTTCCCTACGTGCAGCATTCACTGCCTCCCGCTGTTCCTGACTCATTCTAGCCCTACGACCACCACGGCTAGTACTATCCAAAGCACGGTTTCCTGCAGTTCGCACCGCATCTGCAGAAGCAAATGAGTTTTCCCCACCAGCACTAATCGTTTCATCTTGAAGAACGTCACCGTCAAAGACGGGAGGAGCAGGCCGTTTGCACGACATTGAAATATATGATTCTACTTTATTACTTTTGACTTCATTCACCGGGAAAACTCAGTGTGAAACAACGTGACAACCGAGATTGTATTGGAGTGGATAACCTGCAGTCGGTAAATGGTTTAGTGGAAACTCGACACGCATTCGCAGTAAGCTGCGTCAATCAATAATCCGACACCGTTGAGAATGAAGCCTATGCTGAATGATGCCTACGCTATAAATCGCCATGGCCTATGGCCTAGAATGACAGAGCCTTGCAAGCGTAGCGCTTTAGACCATGGTTTACGTAGACTATGGCCTAGAATAGAATTGTTGATAGAGGGAGTCCAAATTTGAGAAAGTCTGCTTTTAATGCATGCTTCGAAATTAGTCATTTTCTCAAACTTCTTTCAATTGGAATCGACCACATTGGAAACAATCCTTCATACACACGACAGACAACGTGACTCGACGACGCAGGTGTGTTTTCAAATGTAAACGCCTTGACCGGCGATCAGGAGGCCCAGGTTCAATTTCGGCCGTAGCCTGGCATTCTTGAGACGCTTGGGCGCTGCGTTCCTTGCCTCAAATTGCTCAATAGGCTGCACGGCACTCCCATTCCTGCACTCAAATTTCCCTGTCTCCCGCTGTTCTGCGCGACCCTACGCCCCCTACGTGCAGCATTCGCAACTGCTTGCTGTTCATCATTCATTCTAGCCCAATGACCACCACGGCTAGCATTTCCCAATGCAACGTTTTCTGCAGTTCACACCTCTGCAGCTGTGGTAAATGTGTTTTCCGCGCCAACTCGAATCGTTTCATTTTGCGTCGACTGCCTCACTGCCGTCCCTTGCAGCCTCCACCAACATTTCTTATTCGCGTTCAATCACACCATCGCGAAGATTATCACTGTCAATGTTGAGGGGAGGTGATACATATGATACAAAGGGATTACGTTATCATTTTTTTACTTCATGGAGCCTTCACACCCTCTCATAATAGCCATCTAAAAGGTGAGCCTTTTAAAAGTAGAAGTATGCCAACGTTTTATGGTCTAGAGTCTAGGCCCTAGACTATGGCCTGGAGAGGCATAGCCCTGTATGCCTGGCGCTTTAGATGAAATGATGAAAAAGACGAAATTCTGCTTCCTCGACGAAGATGCGACGGAATGCCGACTAGATGATCTGGAGGATCATCTCCAGATCCTCGTGAAAATGACCTCGCATTATCGGCTATAGAACTGATTCTCATTGTTTTCTAATTAGCTGAGCCCGAGTCCTCTGAATTACCCCCATATTTTCACTTCGCTTCAGTCTAGACTGCATATTGGCGAAGTCCAGCATTTTAGCATATATCTGATGCATAGGCCACTCACAAGGGCGATCAATCGTCACTCTTTCAATTGATATTTCCGCTTCGTGCCTCAAAAGTGTGAAACTCTCTCGTGTACACGCTCATACTGTACAATTTGGTCGTGACAGTCTTTCGTACTGACGAAGTGTGTTTATACTACCAGGTGAAGGGCCATAATGAATAACATGCGGACACGTAAAAATTATCCCCAAGGTGAAAGAAAGAAACTAAATATAAATGTAAGCATGCAAACGACCGTGCAAACGCAACAAGCTGACAGGAATACAATTGGCATCGACAAATGGAATTTCTATAACAATGGGAGGGAACTGGAATCTAACGAGAAAGGACCACATCCAACTATTTCAGATCGTTAAGGAAATCGATAAGGTAGAGCGTGGTAGTTTTTCCCAGTTCAATGGCAGCAACGAATGAGGGAACCACCTCACGTTTCTTAAACCCCAGGTGAGGCGCAGGTTACGACAGAACACCTTTACTTTATAGGGGGCGAGCGCGTGGAATAATTTGAGTGACGCTATAGTGGTTGCCCTTTCCGTGCTGCTTGTTTGAGACTTTCGCTCGGTGAATTGTGTCCCCAGCTAGGATGTGATCGAATCCTACCCGTGGCAGGCGGTATTCGCTTGGGTTCCCAAACACAACAAATCCCCCTGTGGATTTGGAACCAGGTGGATGTCCCCCTAGGGGATCCCTATGTACCCCGGGAGCAGTTCATGGCTCTTGTCAAAACGCATGTCAATTCTTTTCAGGAAAGCAATAAGACTGTGGAGAGTGACTCTCTTAGATCGGGGAATTGTCACATCTGCAGAGAGTAGGATAACCACTTACTCTAAAGGAAAAGTAATTTACAAGACTTTAGACTATTGAACTACCATTGCCATCGAAACACAAGTGTCACAGAATAGATTTAACTAGCGAGTTTGTTTGCCCTTCGGGCAAACAAACTCGCTATGGTCGTG
This sequence comes from Darwinula stevensoni, assembly GCA_905338385.1. NCBI lineage: Eukaryota > Metazoa > Arthropoda > Ostracoda > Podocopida > Darwinulidae > Darwinula > Darwinula stevensoni. Next base: position 6,176 of record CAJPEV010002096.1, on the reverse strand, counting down.
CCTTCGGCGCTCTATTACCTTGGATAGTGATTATTTCATTTATTCTTTTCGAAATGGCAAACACGTATTTGAAGTACGTCCCCATTGAAATACGTGACATATGGAGTCGAAAGTCTTGATTTTTATCAAAGTCATTACCTCTATGATTATATGTGTGCCTAACCTGAAATATTTCCTTGTGTCCCTTCTTCTAAGGATGGAGAACACATTTTGAAGTACTTCCCTCCAATAATCGACGCTAAGGAGACATATTTCAAAATTAGAATTTTTCCTCTATTCAGCCATCAAATAGGAACTTTTGAAGGTAGTTTAAATTTTCTGCCTCTAGATGAAAAAAATGAGGAAAATGGGACTGAAAAAAGTGGTATAATGGGCTTTAAAGAAAATGTTTTTTCTTTTGAAATGTAGACTCAGGGAACTCCATGCCACCCAGTTTCAGCCTTATACGTTTCCCCTTTTTGCTGGCGGAAAAAAAAGTATTTGGAAAAGCGACCCACCCAAAAGCTGTGCTCTGAGGAGACGTATAAATAAAAGTTGAATTTTTCCTTAAATCAACATCATTTCAGTGATGCGTGCGCCAGCTACTTTTCTGTCTGCCCGGTGCCAGCAAAGTCTCAATATTATACGTTTGCCCTTTTCGCTGGTGAAAAAACATGCTTGGAAAAGCCGACCCACCCAAAAGCTATGCCCGGAGGGGATGCCCCATGAAACCTGAATACTCCCTCAGCTTAGCAATGTCATGTCATTTATACGTGTGCTAAGTTTCANCAAAATGAGACCCCCTGGAATGAGCCCCCAGGGCACTTACCCCCAAAGTTGGAATTTTTCTGGAGTCAGCAATCTAACAGCTATGTGTGTACCAAGTTTCAGCCTCTCAGCATGTCTAGAACATGGTTAGAATTAGCGTCAGTCAGTCACGATCGTCTATATGTATTAGATGTGTATCTGATCACTTAGTGAATCTCAAAATATATAAATGAATACATGCAGTATTCCCCACAAGCCTTGGATAACAGAAAATATGCCTCATGATCTACTCGCTGGGGACCCCGAAGATAAAGGTGAGTTCATTCTAATATTCTATTCTCATTAAAGGCTTATTGCGATGGCGAAAATGTCATTCTCCCAAAGATGCAAAGAGAGGAGGGAAAAAGCGGCTTCTTAAGTCCATCGTGATTGTGGCGTGTGCAGCCCTTGCTCTTAAGCAGGTATGGGTAAGCAAAGTGCATACAACTTTGAATCGATCCTATTGTGATGCAATGTAATATCCTGTCGGGAAAGTGTAGGTGGTCCTCATGATCCAGGAGTATATTTCCTTCCCGACAACGACGTTGTACATGACAGAGAGTGTTGAGAAGGTCCCGGCTCCAGCATTCACCATCTGCCCAAAGCCGTCAGTGAGAAATTCTTTTGGAAAAGACGCGGATCGGGAAATTGAGAAATTCAAGACTGCTTCGGTCTCGTTGCGCGACGTCGTCACCAAAGCGCCCTCCACAGGACTCAACTTCACTGATCTCAAAACCGTCAATGGGGAAACCATCATTGGCCTCGTTAACGGTAAATGATCTTCAACTTTCCACTGATACCATGAATGAGACTCTATGGTATCGTCATGTTATGGATGCTATAGAGAGTGGGCACTGGATTGAGCGAGTGTTTTGGGAAAACGATAACGGTCGAGTCCTCTTCAAGTGCTTCACACTGTTATTAAATGAGGAAGTGCAAGTCGGGGCAACTGATTGCACTCGTACATCCATGTCCTTCATATTCGACTTCACATCGATCAATAAATCCAAGCACCCCCTGGTGAAAATGATCATCTTGTTCATATTTGAGGGAACGCTACCTTCGTGAATGCACGGGAATCCATCTATTCCCTCATTTTTTCCGTATTTTCCCACAGATCGAAATTTTTATCCATGATGGGGATCAATATACAAATATGGGCCTGTTCATGGCCGAGCGGCTAGTTCTTTTCAACAACACCAGCACCAATATCTTCATTCGTTCGGAGGTCGTCATCAAGCAGAGCAGAAACGAGAAGCCTTGTACTCTTCGTGAGAATTATGGCTACATATGGGTGAGATGAGGCAAATGCGTTACAGTTTTGTCCAAATGACTGTCTCGTAATAATTGACAAGTATGGGTGATCTTTTTTCCAGTGCATGGAGAACTGCTTCTGGGACTGGGTTCAGTCCCGTCCCGACCTGCCTTGTATCGACCCCTACCTCCTCCCTAAAGATGTCAATCATACCAAACCGAGCTGCCGAGATCCCGAAAGTAAAAGGAAGCAGCTTGAAGAACTGGATACAGCCAGAGGTCATTTCCTCGATCCTAAAACCGCACTCAAGATGCGCCATTGTTCGTGCCCGAAGAGATGCAATAGAAATTACTATCACATCTCCGGGGATCCAACACCGGACTGCATTGAGAAGGCACATTCATCTCTCAAGGACGGATCTGCTTCTCTCTTCTTCAGTTTCCCTTCCCATCGAGTCTGTACCCTCATCGCTTCTCTTGGTTCCCCTTCTAATTTAATCTAAAAGGTCAAAAACATGCCCCTGTTTCGATTCTTGAACGTCCCGGCAGGTGCCGAACTTCGTTGAACAGCCGAAGCTGACCCTACTTGATCTCCTGTCCAACATCGGAGGAATCGTCGGAATCTGTCTCGGAGTTTCCATCATCACCATCTTCGACTTGATCGACCTTGCTTGCTCGGGCATTCGCTGCAAATTGTTCCCAAGGAGAAAGAATGTCATCCACAATGCAAAATACTGACCCGTTTTGTCAGTGCAGTCCAGAAAGAAGGGAGAATAGCATGCATTGCAATTGATAATATTCTTCTATTTTTCCGCACGAGTTTGTTTCCTTTGCATCTAATGTTGCAACAGTTTCGTAGATCACAATTAGTCGTTCTCGCCAAAAAAAAACCTTCAATAATATTATTATCCGTTAATTATTGAGACACATTGCGAAGGATTGCACTTAAATCGCGTGAGGGATATATTCAGATTCAGATATGGCAGCGAGTAAGAGGCAGATTCTCTCAACAATAATATTTTTCAGCTGTCTGTCGTGTAATATTTATATTTAACGTCATGAAGTCAGTATTGAAAATTTCCTTAATGAAGTGCACCACTCAATATCCTTGGGATAGTTCTATTAATTAAGGAAATGTTCAAAATTTCAAGCAAAAAAAAGTTTTAAAAATGTGTTGCCTGAACAACGTGAAATCATCATGTATGTGTTGTGCATTTCATATTTCCAAGAACGGGGTTCAATAAAACTATCTGCTTTGGAATTCATCCAATATGCAATAAACGTTTTGGATTCGCTCTTTTCATCACTTAAATTGCATTGATTCCGAGTAGAGCCCTGCTACCGTGCCTAGCATTAGAAGCCATGAAGTAGTGGATCTGTCTGGTTGAATGCAGTATCTTCAAATGTCAGGGAAAGTTTGGTAGGGAAACATGGGGTAATTTAGCCATACTGAAACTATCATCATATATAGTTACCTTATATTCGGTAGTCAGACGACCCTCCCACAGAATGGCCTTTTTAAAGGAAAGATGATGTTGAGCATTTTCATTTTTCATTCTCTTTCTCAAGAGGTCACCTTGAACCCTCCTCTCTCTATCTTTCGAGTCAGTGTTCTTTGTAGATTCATTGAACCTATGAAGAACAATTTCTTCAAAAATTCAAGTATTTCATTTCTGGTTTATGTGGAGAGAGATCGGCTACATTGTGGAAGGCATCATGGTCATGAATCCAGATATATCGGGAAATGACACGTTTCAAGGACGACCTTGGCGCCATCTTGCGTCGATGGTGCGAACCTTGCTTCAAGCCATTGTCGCATGGATACCATTGATGTGCGTTAGCAAAGCATCTTAAATGTGCGAAAAATGTCCTTCGAATGTAGCATGTTTTGTGAACAAAGGCCACCTGATCTGAGCACCAAAAAGGCCCTCACTATTGTACATTGGACGTCCAAAGACCACTTTGAAAACATGTTGATCGTTCTCGAAAGTGTTTATATGCTACTTGGGAGTTGTCCTGTGTACATAGCTTACAGGTTCCATCGGACGCGTGATTTACCTTGGCATCCGATCATGTGAATGGAGGAAGAAAGTGAATGCAAATGGGAACGAAGAAAATGAAAGTAACATGCCGCTTGGCATGTTACTTACTATTAGAGTTATGGCATGAGAGCATTTCACTCCTAATAGACCATAAGTTCACAGTATTAATTCTGCAAACGCTTTGCAAATGGCCGCATGGATTATTTGAACACAACACTTGGATAAGCAAGTTTATAGGTGGGACAAAGCCATTCCGTTGTTATCTCGCGCCGTATGGACAGGCGTATCTGTAATGGAATGCATCCTTGTTGTTAATGGCTGTGTGGTACCGGCGGTTTCATCCAGCAGTTGCTGATTCCTTGTCCTCCTTTTGGCGGTGACGCCATTTCCTAACAGATGGAATAATGCTATCATTGCCAAGAGAACTTCTCTCATGCTATGTTTATTCTGAAAGAAATACACTGTGCAAAACGAAATGAGATAAAAGCTCAATCCTGTTCTTTAACCCTTTGAGGCGAGGTGGTTACACCGTGTAACCACCTTTACTTTATTTTACATTATTTTCTCCCTGCCCTAGGAACGGTGATTTCAAGGCGAAACCACTTGTAATGGCTGACCACAGATCTAGGGGGATTCTAGGATTCAAAACTTTGAAATCACTTTGTTGGAATTGACAGGTTCTATGAAAGAAAAATTATGACATCAGAAATTGTAAATTCATGGCTCAAAGAGTTAAATGACGTCATATATGAAACTAACTAACTGCTTAGCTACATCTCGATCTTCGACGAAGTGGAAGAGAAAGGAGAACTAGGATTTTCCGTTCCCATGATTGTTGAAGAGTGGATCTTTCCAAAACCGACGAAAGTTCTAACGACTTTTAAAATCGCAGTTTCTTTCCCCCCTTTATTATAATAACCACATTTTCACTTTCTTCACGCCAAGAGTGTATATAGAAGCAGTCCCGCACATTAAGATGCAGCTGACGATCTATCGCCTCTCCTCCTATTAATTGAAACTTCTTTATGCTTCCAAAGTGCATAGCTATCATATATGCCTATCGCCATACGCCTATACAATGGTGTAATGAAGGTCTATTGTGCGGACGAAGAGCTACTATATTACCAGGTGAGGGTCCGTTGTGGCTACCATGGGAAGAGTACACGTTGCCAAGAAGACGAAGAAATCGAACAATGGACCTTGTTATGAACCACAAGGTGGCAGATATGAGATTGGCATCGGCGTGTGGATTGTCACCGCCCATGCGAGGAGACTGGAAATAAACAAATGTGGTTATTATGGAAGGTGATCGACTCAGTTCTGCATGAACTCTGGCACGACGAGGAACAGCGTCCAATGTTCTCATGGGTGAGTCTCTTTCGAGGTATATTTTTCTAGCGTGCTGTTGTAACCTACAACATACATCGGTTGGAGTCATTGCTAAAAAATTGTAAGTCTAAATTAGCACTTTTACACACATGGGGCAATAATTCTTTCAAGAGCGGGATTACCACATATATCCTGGACATTATTATATACCCTTAGTTTACGCCAATATAATTTCAGGGAGATAAAAGAAGACAATTCGGAAAATGTTCTGCGAAATGTTTCTAACTGATGAACTGGCATACTTTGAAAACAAGTATCGTCATAAAAAGTAATTGTACATTCCTATTAGAGCAATTCACGTATCGTGATAGTTCTCAATGAAGACACCGACTGCTCCCAACCAGCCCAGAATGACCAGGAAGGTGCCCAAGGATGTCCTCCCAGGAAATCCGAAAATAGAAGGTAAGATCGGTGAAATACATGTTTCCAGTTAATGTTTCCATAGGACATCGCAGATATTCATTTCACAAAGAACCGACGAAAGGAGGGAAGAAGCGGCTTGCCATCAAGTCCATCGTGATTGCGGCATGTGCGGTCCTTGCTCTTAAACAGGTAATCGAAGACTAAGCTCAATTACCTTACATTCAATGCCATGTCATGATAGATTTATCTGTCATGATATTGCAGGTGGTCCTCATGATCGATGAATATATTGATTTTCCGACTACCACGTTGTACACGATAGAGAGTGCTGTGACTGTTCCG
>CAJPEV010002095.1:8143-50811 GCA_905338385.1 Darwinula stevensoni | reverse complement strand
CCATGCGTTGGGAACATGTCATAGACAACAATTATCATTAAATTGTAGACTGAAATTGCATTTCAATAACGTTATAACATTTTCAAAAATTTGCGCAGTGTTGCAAGACTTTCTTTCCAACCCAATATCAACTCCTGGAAAGCTGAAATCAAGAATGAACCTGTAGTAACTTATTCTGTGCATGGTACAAGAAAATAAATGGAAATGTAAGAAAAAAGGGATTAAATTGAAAGATTTCAATTATGGCCCAAATTGTTCACTGAAATTAAATTTTTAAAAATTTCTCTTCATCATGAAAAAGTAACTCTGAGCATATAATCTTATGGAAAAACTTAATCAGCCTTCCTTCCAATTAATAATGTTTACTCACAGTATTACTCTTCCCAAAGAGAGTTCTCCACAGAGCATATAACCACAGACTTTAAATTTCATTTACATATACAGAAGAAATACATGACTGAAGGCAAAGTAATGAAGACCTCTTATTTTCAAGAGCATAATACCCTTTGCTAATTCAGGAATCAATTTCTAGTTAAATGGTAATGATTTAGTAAACCATTCCATTAAAAAAAGGTAGCCTTCCACAGCTTCGTGAGAGAATATGGCTTCTTTTCCCAATCACTGCTCTGAAATTAATCAATGATCACGCAAATGTTAATTATAGGGAAAGACCTCTCTATCTCTTTTAATTCAATACGCAAAATACAAGATCCCTTGCAGGAATTTCAACTGTCATAAAAAAGGAAAGGAAGGAAGGGTTCATCGAACCTACTTCTTTTCCACTGGTGGAGGTTATTTTTGAAAGGGTAAAATACTAATTGCTGCTTACAAGTATAGGTTAAGTGGTCCTCCTGACACCTGCATGGAGAAGATTGAAGGGGATGGTTCACACATAATGGAGAGACTGATTGTTGTCTTCCTTGAGCCTTGCCCTCATATTAATTGAGATATGCTGATTTGGTTCCACATCCACAAGAAACTGGATAGGGGAAAGTACTCAGTATGAAGTGGAAGAAAAGGGTTTCGTGTGAAAAAACTGGAGACTTGGGACTTGGAGAAATGAATAAAATATACTCAGAAAATGCAGGGGACTGAAGAAAGTCTGAAGAACCATGTGGCATCAGGTTTTCTTGTAATTCTACACAGGGGGGAGGGGTCTTGGAGGATATGGTAGGTCCCTGCTCAAAATAGTTACTGCATCTGAACTCCCACCTGATGGAACCTGCCTGTGCAAATCTTGTTTCATTTTCTGGATGAACACAGCAACTTCTAAGTTCTTGGCACACTTTCTTCATCTTTCCTTTTCTTCAATTTTGTCACCAATCTCCACACCAGATGTATCCTCAGCTAGTTTTGCTTCTTTCCATGCTTGTTCCAAGCAGGTTGGAAAAGAGAAAGCAACTTCAGTTTCAAAGTTAAACCCAGATATCAAAGTTTCATTGAACAACTAACTTGTAGCATACAAGATGCAATGACACTCATACCACTGCCAGTCATCAGCCGGAAGATGAAGAGTCAAAGCCCCATTGAAGTTTCAGTCAGTCTTACATGGCGGCCAAGCTACCTCCATCTCATTTGCATTCATCCATGTTGATGAAATAACAGCAACTTCAATTTTCCCATTACTGTCTGGAAGAAACTCCACCACATAAAATGAGGGCACTGCCTGAACACTGCCCGTCATTCTTTACAGACTGTGAAAGAAAGAAAAATACTCATGACAATATATATGAAGGGAAACCCCACAGGAATGGTCCTTGTTTATTCGAAACAATATGTCAGTGCAAAGAATAAGCAGAATGTAATAAAGGCACCAATCAGGCAAGGAATCAGAATGCACTTCTTCACATAGTTATAGTCAGTAAGTGGCAGTTCACTACTCAAGTCTGAGACAAAGACAATAATAATTATCAACTTTTACAACTATATAACTATCAACTTAGTTGATAGTTAAATGGACACAATTAGCCTTTTTTTTAATTCACCACCAGGTTAAGCACACTGAGAAACATGGCAGGACCCCACCTTGAGTTCTAAATTCAACTGCTAATAGGAAGCCCAAGAAAATACTCCAACTCTTTAGGCCCATGTAGGCTGTTAACCACAAAAGGCAACCCTACAGAGATTTTACAATGAGTTCACAAAACCCCCATTAGGGCACTGACACAACTGGTATTACCACTCTAAGACCAAAGTAATTAGTAGGACCAAAGGAAACTTTAGTTCTGCTGGTGTCGGTAGGACAATTAAGATTTAGCATTGAAACAGTATGTGAACTCAATGCGAAAAGACTGCAGTAAATCCTTAGAACATAGGCCAAGGTGTAAAGTTCACATTGTTAGCAACTCTCATATGCAAACTCATATGTTATTCTTGGAGTAGCAGAAGGTACCTTTAACACTGTACAACGAATCTTTGATGGAAGACATCAACTTAGACTGCACAGCCAGGAGGCCTCGAGCTTCATGATCATGGCAGGTGCCATCTTTAATGGAAGTCAATGCTACACTATGACCATCTGCCCACTTTGGGCCAACATTGTTCCCCATCATGTACGTTCCGCCAACGTTTCTTACCTTTACCCGACGGGGGCCCAACGTAACGTGTTATCGGGGATGACTGCTTGTCATCATAATCATGAAAATCCCATTGTAGCGAATGGAGAGGAGCAATCAAGGACCCAAAAGATGGCTTCCACCCGGAGAGATGTGAATTATGGAGGGCCAAAGTCAGCCGGGAGAACTGGGAACTAAGGAGATAGGTCTAGATTGTGTGAGGTGAGAGTAATATGCGAGGGCACAGAAGTTCTGGACTGGGTATGATAGTTTTCATGTGTCCTCATGATTTAATGAATAAAGTGTGGAAGTCTTCTTTTTAGGTGAGGTTGAAATTCATGAAGTTAAATTCAGGGGAAGAGACACTGGGAAGGCAGAAGTTCTTCTATGCTTCTGTTGCATTCTTCTCTTGCTATTATTATTATTATTTTATTTTATTTTAATTTAGTTTTTTCCCGAGGAGAATTAATCCAACCAAGGCCGGCCTTAGGCATGTGCCTCCTCATAGGGCGCAAATTTGCCACAGATGCCAAAACTTGCCAGAATGAATGAAGCGATATTGGATGCCAACCTCAATTTTACTTCTGAAAGTGGAAATTCCTTCCGTTTCAGAGGGCAAGGGCTGATCCCTCTCAGAGGAGTAGTGGGAGGAAGGTGGGGAGTTGGGAGTTTCTTTGTTTAGGGTGCCGAAATAGCTAGAGCTGGCACTGAATACAACATAATGTCTCATGTTTCTGTGCCCCTAATGATATTGTTACGGTTCAGTGCGTTCTCCTTTTCTGGTGGTGGGAATCACAACACTGTAGGTCAGGGCTGATACAAATTAGGGTTTTGTAAAAAAAAAATCATGGCCCAGCGGCCTAGATCGCACCAAGGGAATAAAAGGGGAAACCGCGTCGTTAAGCACACAAACAATAGTCCTCGGTCTATCAAAGAGCCTGGAAGATGACAAAAGGGATCAGGGGATCGGTAACGTCTCCTCCCGAGGAGTAGGAAGGTTCAGGACGGCGGGAATGTCTAATCCCGCAGGGTAAAGGGGTAGCTGCTTATCGCCCGTGGACGATAAGCGGAAGGAATACAAGGTACAAAGGCTGTAATCAGCTCTCTTCTCTCTTCTCTCTTTTTTATTATAAAAGGAGCTAATGGTATCGTGGGCCCCGTTGTCAGTGGTGGACCGCCACATGACTCCCGCCCACCATAGTGAGATCCTCCCAACACCATGGCTGGCAGAGTGAAAATACCCTGGAGAAGCTGTTGTGAACGCCATGGGAAGGTGACCCATGACTCAGGCGTGAGGACGAGTGTGCAGGCACGCTCGCCACCACGCCTGGATCTCTCCCGTTATTACTTTTAGCTGTTAATTCTATATTCCTTTTTTTGACAGAGAGCGGCCTTTAATGAGAAGCAAAAACAAGAAGATCCTATCATTGAATTGGTTAGTAGATTTGGGGCTGATTACGTTTTAGGTCCACTTTTGACCCATGACTCAGGCGTGAGGACGAGTGTGCAGGCACGCTCGCCACCACGCCTGGATCTCTCCCGTTATTACTTTTAGCTGTTAATTCTATATTCCTTTTTTGACAGAGAGCGGCCTTTAATGAGAAGCAAAAACAAGAAGATCCTATCATTGAATTGGTTAGTAGATTTGGGGCTGATTACGTTTTAGGTCCACTTGTTTCTGAAGAAGTTTAATTTACGCCCTAGCAGTTTACGATTTTCTTTCTTTAGGTACGTTTTAATTTATTTCATGCTGAATTTACTGGATTTACATCCTGTCGGAAGTTGTTTAAAGGATAGATGCCCCATAGGAAGAATAGGTGTCTCCAGGTGCCAGCTGGCCGGAAGGGCCTTATCAGGCGCCCTGGTGAGAAGAGCTGAAGCAGGGTGTTATTTGACATTGGAGTCATGCGAGAGGAGTTTGAGGAGTGAGGTATTGGATTGGCCGCTAAAGTGAGAGTGAGAGGGTCTGAATTTTTTTTTGATGCTTAGAAAGAGCAACAGAAGAAGGAAGGAGAGAGGAGCGAGCGAGTGGGAGAAGAGAAAGTGAAAGGAAGGTGTGAGGGAAGGAAATGAAAAGTGGCTTTGAGCGCCCAGGATATTCCTCCGCGGCAGAAAAAAAGCACTGCGCGAAGGAATAGAAGTAGGAGGAAGGAAGTGGAGTGAAAATAGCGTGAGACAGAAAATAGATATTTTTTCACCCTCATCAGCTCAGGTGCCCCAGAAAAAAAGTACTGTTGATACAAGAATAATGAGAGCGGGGTGGTTCAGAGGTCAGGGGGAGAGCAGTTAGTGGTTTTTCCTAAACGTTCCAAGATTTTATTATATGGATAAGTTTTACAGTGCTTGAAGCGCCTCTTGCTTGGTAGTGGCCTGCGAGGTCTCTCCTCTTCCCGGTGCCTAACTCACCGGTGTCCCTTAATTCTCCCCTACTGACCAGTTTTAATCGCTTACTTTCAATCAACTTACGGCAGTTTCGAATCTTTCCCGTTCCATTTAATGTTGGTCTGACCGGCACCATAAATCTAGCTATACAATAACATAACTGTGGCAATTTACATAAATTAGACATATACACCGAGATGCTTCCGCGCCATCTCTGGGCGGCCTTAAGATTTACTTACTGCTCTCGTGATAATATAATTAAATCTTTTCTTATGTGACACATCGTTTTGTGGCTCGAAAGCATTGAACAGAAATATATATTTCTTTCTCTGATCCCATAGGCGTATCGAGTCTGGAATTGAACACGGAGAAAAAGTTCTCTCATGACAATTACTCATACCAGGATCGATGGATACCAGGATCAAGGTAATTTTTCATGGAAATAAAGGGTTTTCTCATCGTATGATTTCAGGTAGTGCTGCCTGGAACTCAACAGAAAAAAATGCAATCCACTTGCATTTCCTGTGTATGTGCAATTCGGGAAAAGTAATCGATTGGCATTTTCTTGAAATCACCAACTCGTTTTATATAAAACTTTGAATAAACATTAAAAATGAAAAATAAACAAATAACTTAATATCTACGGGTTAGCTAAATAAAACCAAGCTATTGCCTTCCACACGCCGTAAGTCAAGCCGTAGTGTCCCTACGTAAGTTTTTAGGTTAACATGAAACAAATCTTTTGTTTCATGTTTTGTTTCATCTTTTACAATTCTTTCGTATCATTTGGAGGAAAATGGCCATTGAGAAAACAACTGCAACATTTATTGGCTGCCGTTTGGGTTTCAGCAGCCATAGCCGTTAATAAGAACCCATTTTATTTTCTTCATCAATATTTCAAGATGTGTTTCTTCCTTTTCCTTCATGATTTCCCACAATAAAAAGCGTTATACCTAGGTAATCCCATGAATACATTGCGGTAATCAATACCTTGCGAGCTTTAAAAGGATGGGGGAATTATAAAAAAAATTTCCAGTCAGACAAAGCGGCCAAGAGGTTTTCTTGAAGGCAATATTCAGAAAGATGATGTGACATAATCTAGGTAGTGGGAGGCCCAGAACCCAAATAACTGAAGAGAGTTCTGAAGAAACTCGAAATACTCATTTTGAGCCAGGATGGTGAACTTTCAAGTTTGTTTTTCGAAAAAATTCATTCATCAAAACTCCGGTTTCCAAGCCTTTTCAAACTCGCATGGTATTCTCCACCAAGTGTTCATGCGAGTTGACAGATGCCAGACGGAGATGACACGGACTCGATTCAGTAATAGAGATGGAGGGAGTTCTTACCGATGTAGTAGAAAGCTGCGATATGATCGGTGACCACTTCCAATTCAGAGTGTTTGCCTCCCAACTGGCAATTGCTTGCATTGACCGCGTCCTCCATCGCGAAGGACGTGCAGTCCTGGTTGCTGCAGGGATTCCAGATTGAAGTAAGTGGACATAATATTGCTCGAAAATTATAAATATTTTTCCATTTATATTTTTTTCCCCTGAATCCTGCGAGAAGAGGAGTATCGAAACGGAGCGGTTTCCGCCAGGACAAATTGATTCCGGCTTGCATCAGTGATGCCCTCCAATCTAGGTCGTATGTGTATTTCTCTCTATGTTCATTTAGGCAGACAGAGTAAAGCATACATCTACATTTTTGGCTGAATACTCGTAAATCTGAAATATAATTGCTGGCGTAAGATGTTCCGAAGTTATGTTCATGAAATTAACCAAATAATACTTATTCTCCAATCGGCAAATTGTGCTCCCTGGGTAGATACAATTTAGCTCTAGATGAATTCTTAGACTCAGACCAATTCTGTAACGAGTCAGATTGCATGAAAACTGAAACCGTTTCATCCGAACTCTCCGGAATTGCCCAGGATTGAGGAAAAGGCAATAGTTCTTGTGACAAGGGGAAAGACGTCTCACCCCATGCAGAGACCAGCGCATCTGACGAACGATCCAGTAGCAAACTCAGTGATCGGATTCTTGAGATGCGCATTCAAATCAGATTTCTGATGAAAATGGGCACTTCCAATCCCGACGGTCAGTTCCCATTGGGTACAGAAGGTGAGGAGCATGGCCGCTCCCCAGATCACCTCCTTAAGTAGTGAGGAAAGTTTGAATCATCAGGAGGAGTTTACCTGCTGTCTGCTATAGAACGAATTAATGCGTTCGTCTAATGAAATCAGACAGGAATGACTGTAGAGACATATGTACATGGCTGAAAATGTATCCTCCTACAGCCACTTAAGAGTTCCAAACGATTTTCCTTTATATGAGGTAAAATAAGCTTACCGCAGGACACATTAGAGAAGATGAGCGTGCTAGCAGAGGACTCCTCGAATAAAACACTCATTCGTATGCCGTGACTTGTACGCACATTCCCGCATGAATCAGGGCCTCGGGAGAAAAGTGCTGGGGTGCTGAGTGCTACCTAGGCAACATAAATAAAACATTCATGGAACATGGTCGTCCAATCACAACTTGCCATTCTTACTTCGTCGCTGTTGGCCATGCTCGTTCGATGAAAAGGCGTATCTTATTACCTGCAAATCTGGGGCTCTTGTGATCACGTGAACACGGAGTATTTGAAAACCTAACGGAATAAATATTCATGGGTGATGGATGTTGCCAGATATATTACAGATTGTTCGTAGGTTCATCTGCATCACATGGTGAACTCATGCGAAATATTCACGAAATAGTTTTCTCAGACTCTTTAAAATTGTCTCGAAAGTGAGCGGTGAAAACAATAAACTCAGCACTTTGGCTGCATCAGTTTCCACGTGCCCGTATTCTGTGTACTTCCCATGTTTTTTTTCATGGTGGCCCGGAATAGTCGCTACGCTGGCCAGCACAAGATGAATCCTTATAAGGGACAGGATGGTCAGCTTCGCCATCGATTCACTGAGCACTATATGAACCCGATAGTACTCCTTTAAGTTCTTTTATTTTTCGAAAATCTTAGTGGCTCATAAGGATTTCATTCTTACGGGTCGTCATGAGAGACATGAGAGAAAGACGGGCAAACTCCGTATGGTTACTAGTTCGGAGCTCCATTCTCGAGGATAGTGTTTCATTAATTCATTTTCGAAGTGGCAAAAACATATGATTTAATGTGCCTGTCGAAATCACTTTTGCCCACGTTCAACATCCGCGTCTGACGCATCGGGCCAACCAGCACCTCTCTTTTGAACGACTCTGTCTCTTCAAACTATGATGCCTTGACCACCTTGGAGTAGTCACCTAAGTTCAGCTCCTCTGTTCATTTCCCTTAACTCCATTTGAACCGATTTAGGGGTATTTGATTTCTTCAATCCATGAATATTTTTATCCAATGAAAAGAGAACTGTAGAAAGTTGAAACTTGGAGCAGAAGTATCTGTTCCATTGCGGAATGCAGATCCTACTTTTCAAATATGTCCATTTATGGTAGGTTATGAGTAGACATTTGAAGTTAGACTCCCAAAAATCATCATAGTAATTTTTTTGATAAAAGTATCGGTTCGTTCCATCATTGCTCATATTTCAAGATGGAAATACCTATAATACGGTTTTGCCACTTCGGACATGAATTAATGAGTAAAACATTATCCTGGACAATCGAGAGTCGAAGACGCGACCATAAAATAGTGTTGCGTTTATGCAAGTTAAATCGGGAAATCTCCCGCAGACGGCTGATTGCCGTACTTTTATCAGAAAAAGATTTGGCAGGTGGGTAAAGGAACACGATGGTAGTTTGATGGATATATGGGCCTGGTTTATTCAGAGACTACGAATGACTACAAGTTTTATGAGATTCAGGGGCTGTCCGAGAGGTACAAATCTTCATGTAAAGATGCGAAATCCAAACGACGACTTGCTGTCCTCCAATGTTTCCGCAACTCCGGGTCTCGGGGAACCCGGAGTCCTTTCCTCGTCCAGTTGCTGCAACGAAATTTCAGGTAGAATCGAGCTCTACTCAAATGGGTGCCAGCCTCAAGTGAGGAGTCGATTAACCGTGGAAATTCTAACGTCTGCAGACACCTAGGTCCAGAGGTCTTCCTATCCATAAGGAAAGGGATTACCGGTGCTACAATCCGGTAGCACTTCCGCTCGAGGTTTGGATCAGCGATCAAACCGAGTCGGGCAGTCGATTAACAACTGGAATTCTGCGGTCTGGAAACACCAAGGTCCCGAGAGTGTAGTTCGGATTCGCCGATCCTATACCGTCGTAGTACGTCCTGGCTCGAGGTTTGAGTGGAGGTCAAACCGAGCAAGTGGTACGTATACTCTTAGAAAAAGGGGAGCGATTTTTCTCAAAAAAGGGAGTAAAATAGCTAACTCCAGTTTCACCCCCCTTTCACTCTGGGAAAGGAGCGAATTTGCTCCATCACCAAGGGGTAAAATTGCTCTCCTCCTCCGTGAGTAAAAACGCTCCCATCAGATAAAGATGCCTTGCAAATAAGAAACTCTGATATATAATGTGCGTCGCTTTCGCTCTCGTACAGGCGTTGACCTATATCTGACAGTACTTTTTCAGCTCAGATCAGAGGGTGGATCACCTCTTCTGTGTTTCGTGGAGTATCCGGATATCAATCCCTTATTATCTCAACTAATTGAGATAAATGATTAAATGATGTTCACGGATACCCGCAATCCATTCTGTGTCTCCTAGGCGAATAAAATCTACCGCGTTCCAAAAGGGTTCTAAATAGGAATATGATCACGGTGGAACCTGTTGCGTTCATGTCCTTCTTCGCGCTCCAGAGAGAAGATGAGAATCCTAGTGCAATCGAGTCTCCAGGCAGGCAATTTTTCATATATCTATATGAGCGTTTTAGCTCGTTCCATCGCTGCGAGAGGGTAAACTTCCTTGAGGGATACGCCAGGACCGACACGGACGAACAGCGCATTCTCACAAGAACAAATCGTGGTCGTGGTCTCGGGTGTCACCAGACAGCATGGAGCATTTTGGAAGTGAAACCATTTAGTCCATCACGGGCTGCCCCATGATGAATGACAATCCATGCATTTCGCAGGCTAGTAGATGAATTTTTTTTAGTATTTTTTTGAAGAGTAGATGAATTTTTTTTTTTAGAGGGATTTCCTTCGACCAAGAACGATTATGGACTAAGTAATCTGATGCTTCTGCTTGGATCGTCGAGGCGGCCCGAAAGATCTGATGTTATTTTCAGTTGAGGTCTTCGCTTTCAATGGGACAATAAAAATCCAATCTTGGCATTTGCCCTTTTAGGGTAAATCGCGAACATGTTCCCATGATACGCTTCATAATGAGATACTAATCGAAATGGGGTTCCGTCATTGGTCATGATTTAGTCCATGAAGCACAGCTGATACAACAACTAGCAGCATGTAAGAAAATGCAGGGGCAACAGGAGTCAAAACTTCATCAAATATCGAGTTCTCTCATGTTTCAGTGTATTCGATAAGGGATTGGAATATGCTAGCAGTTTCCCACTTACATCGTGCAAATATACGTTAGTTATGCCCATGAATCCGTTGAAACCCTTGCATTGTGAGTAGAGGAAAACTTGCACATGCTCTGAAGGTGAAATAAGATTAAGCATTGAACTAAATTGTTGCTTATCCCTGAACTCTGTCATGTAACATTTTATTGATGCGACCAAAAAAAAAATTCTTTGTCGTGGATCTGGGGTTTCGAGAAAAAAATGAAAGTGGTTCCACGTGGAAAATCAATGCTGCGAAGGCATAAGTCCCACTCTTCTCCATACGCGCGACTTCTGCCAGTCTTGGGTGGCTCCGATAGTTAAAGCAACGAGCGAATATGGGTTCCTCTCTCGCTCTCCATCCCTCGCTTGGTCGTGTTTCATCGTGTGTCGCGGATAAGATTTGTTTTATACTTCTGCTTATTAGGAGATCATGGTCCATTTCGTATCTGGACAGCTGATACGGGATCGCACCATAAAAGGGTCAAAGTTTCTCCAATGGTGTGGTTCTCTCTCCCTTTCTCTCCCCCTCGAGGCTCGAAAATAAGCTCTTGAGAGCAGGGCCAGAGTAAGAAGTTGCGAGGCCCATGGAAGTGGATTTTCGGGTCCCACGAAAACATTTTACCTGATTGTCGGTGGTGCAGCAGAACATTTTGGGCTCCCCACAAAACTTGATTCTGGGGTCCCCCACCCAATATAAGAAAAACTCACTACCTCAAGCAGGTTTTCTACTCATTGTATGGTCATTGCAAGACTTCTATTTTCTCACGTGGCCAGCCATTGAGCAGGGGACGGGAGTGTGGGGACCGCCTCCCATGGCTATGTGCGCTTTCGTAGCCTTTAAATACGTGCGTGCTTTCGCATTTTTTCTAGTCTGTAAGAAGCCTGCAGGCCTCATTGACCTGTGGTAATCTTCGGCATCTGATCAATGTTTCCAGTGTTTTTGAAACTACATTATTGAAATTGAGACGCGAGTCCTCCATAGCTGTCGTCGCAAACTTCCAGATTCACAGAAAAACTAAAAAACTGAAAATTTTACATTTTCCTGGACGCCATGTTCTTCTTTTGATCTTTACAAGTCGCGGAAAATATTCTCTATTTGAAAAGCAAAGGACTTCCCAGAAAAATGCATGCACGTCTGGTCGGAAGGCCAGATTAACAAGGAAGTTATTTATCGAGAAGGATTCATGAGAAGGGATCCACGAGGTCGTAACGGTGGGTGAGTGATGAGGAAGGAAATATCGCAGGAAATTCATGGATCATGGATGGAATGCATGCAATAATTGCTCCGGATGCTCATGTTGGTGTCTTTCATTAAAGATGCATTCATGAGAGCCCCATGCTGCTCTCACTAGACAGAATCCAATCTGTCAACTGACCGTGACACCGCCGATTTGTCTGTCGGGGCTGTCTCAGTCACGTGGCATCCATCTTACGCCTCCTTTCCCGTGAAAAATGTGTTAGGGCACATTGATCCCCAATTCCGTCGCCTAGCGATTGAGCCAACAGTCCTTCACATTCATGGGAGGGAAACAAAATCCCTGCTCGATGATACGAATTTGACAAAGGCATTGGGTTCGATCAACTCAGAATTTATTCAAATAGGCAAGTGGGTACATTGGCAAAACAGAGCAGCTGTTCGTTTCGGCAGAATTACTGAAAATTGTCGGTATCGTCTCTCAAAGACTTCATTGGATTTGAAGGAAAGGAATTCTCAAAGTCAGATGGCAATGAGGTGAGACTAGTAAAAACGTTTTACGTGCTCTTGTGAAACGCATGCATGATCCTGATGGTGCAATGAATTTACCGATTTTTGTTATAGGAATATAGGGTTTGTTCTAGGGCTGTACCGTTGTCTCGTCTGGGAGGTCCGAACCCTCAAGTGGAGGCAACTGCCGTTGGAACCACCTCGAATCTTCTCTCTCGACAGTGAGAAAATTGCGCCACGATGAGAGAGTTCATGTCGATGTGACCTTCCTTTCCGATTCCGCAGGTGCCCTCGTTCCAGAAGACTGCTTCTTCGAAATGGTGAGGAGCGGCAGGATCTATTTCCTGATGAAATTCTTGACATAATACAACTACGCGGATGTTAAGGCTGCCTGTGAGGCCGACGTTGGGCACCAGGCCATGGACAACAGAGACGATGATTGGCATATCATCAGAGCGTGTTTTCCATCACACAATTGGAATGGAGGTGATGATTTGAATGCGAACGGGTCTCACACCTGGCGAAATCGCGAGATGCTGGTATTATTGATATTATTGGTATTAAAAAGTATTATTTGTTTACAATAGTCGTATTAATTCGCTTCCCTTCCTCGTTTGCAGGAAGTTGGTGGTCGCAACCAAAGGCTGATCTGGACGCACGAAATCGACTTTAACGGCCGTTGTTTCTCGTTACATGGGAAATGAGAATCTCATGATTAAAAAGAAAGACATGTCTACGGAAAATGGGTCGTATTTTTATGCTCGTGTATCTTAAATTAAAGGCCAATAAAGTTCTAAAATAAATTGCTCGTATTTAAGGAGTTCCAGTGAAAACAGGCGAAAACTTAAAAAGAAGAAAGAAAAGAGGTTTCAGAGGCTATCGGCTCAGTTTGCAGCGAACCTCGTCGAAAAAGTTGTTTCAACTCCACGACTCCCGGCTGCATCGGAGTCATAATCACCTTGGCATTTAAATGGGCTCGCTTTATTGGAAATTTTGTCGGTAATAATTCATTCCGACCCCAATGCCACGAATTTCGTCTACCAAGAGCAATTGACTCGTTTAAAAGTGATTCATTTCTCTTCTTCTTTCAGCTTGAAGTGAAATAAACTTAGACCCTTGGGAATAAATCAAATGATTAGTAAATTTTCCGGGCTGAAGGACGCGTTTTTACTGGACGAAATTTCAAACTACAATATTTGGTTTTTGTTTGAAGTAGATGTGTATAATCTTAGCAGCAGGCTTTTGCACAACATCCAATTGCCTGTTTGGTAGAATTCTGAGTTTTTGGAATAAAACGCGTTTGACACGTAGGTACTCTCGAGGATGGATTTTGCATGCCCTCAATGAATGGTGGAGGAATGTTGGCTCGGCGTTCAGCCCATCGCTATGCGACGGAATTCGGGATCAATATGCCCTAACGCATTACTATGGGAGGGAAAAGACGCAGGAAGGATGTCGCACGACTAAGGACTCTTGACGGACAAATCGGCGGTGTCAGGGTCAGATGAATCCGCTTCGTGGACCGATGAGGTTCTGTCCAGCGCGCCCAGCATGGGGCTCTCATGAATGCATATTTGATGAAAAAACACCAGCGTGAGAATCCGGACCAATTATTGTTTGCATTCGGTCCACGAATCTATCAAATCTGTCAAATAGCGTTCCTTCCTTGAAGGTAGTTTTTTGGGCGACACATCCCTCCTCATGAATCCTCCACCATTAAGACTTCGTTCATCCCTTATCATGAATCATTCCCAATAAATAACATTCCCCTTAATCCGGCCTTCCGATCAGGCGTTTTCCAGTGCATTTATTCATGAAATACCTTTTCCCTTCAAATGAGGCAATTGACTTTCCCTGACTTGTAAGGATCCATAGAAGAACATGGCTTCCAGGAAAATGGACAATTTTCAGTTTTGCTGTGTTTTCTGTTTTTCAAGCTGGAAGTTGAAAATGAGTAAGGACGTAGTTAGTGACATGCTAATTTAAAGAAAATCTTCTCTTGGTAGATGTATCACTTGGGAGGCACTATTTTTGTGGGGAATGTTTTCGAAACAATTTTGCTTTGGCGAAATGGATTTTTATATAGGCCTGGGAATAACGAATTCAAAGAAAATCTTAATTATCTCGTACGGAGCGCAGGGCATATTTATTGGTTGCAAAAAGTTCTCAGAATTTTTTACCAACATACTAGAGGTTCTTTGCTTAGGGAAGAGAATCAACAGAGGAGCTGTACTTACGCAGGTGACTACTCCCAGGTGGTGAAGGTAGTTTGAAGAGACAGCGTCGTTCAAAGGAGAGGTGCTGGTTGACTCGATGCGTCAGACGCGGATGTTGAACGTGGGCAAAAGTACACTTCGCATAACCCAGTGAGTCAATTCACCAATCAAGCAGAGAATTGAAATTAACACTTACATAGGGTACATAGGGTCGTTTGCCTTCGCTTCATAGACTGTACTCGAACAAGACCCACTTTGACCAGGAACGTTTGCCGAATGACCTACTACTGAGAAAGGCATTTGGGATTGAGCTACTATTGAATATTTTGGAAGCGACCTAAACTTGTTGAAGAAGGCTGTGTTTGTAGACAAAACGACAGGATCCTCTGGATCTTGCACACGTAGAGCAAGGCCGAGTTCGTACTCGTGCCCGTACAGCTGCTGGGTGTTCATGAAATAAAGGCGGCATTAGGCCGGATTAGGCGACCATAAACACTGCTCTCTAATATCCGCAGGTCTATTCGAATGCTTTCATTCCCCAAAATCTTGCCATCATCCGCTCGAAGAGAACTAATGGCAGCTCAACATTTGTACACTGTACGATTGAGGCGGGCAAAGTAAGCGGCTTGGCGTGATATCGAATGAGGCTTTATGCAGGATAGGACACGTTTGTACAAGTGAAGGTTTTGGCGGATGACGGGTAAGGAGGTGCTGCTGTAGTGCCAAAGGTGAACCTATAGGGAAGATTCCTTCTTGGGAAGGAATCGGCGAGAGGCGAGAGTGGCGGTATATCAAGGGACGGCTGTACTTGCCTTTAATCGTTCGCATCTCTTGGCGGTTTTATGAGTACCGTATGAGTTTTATCAGGCATCAGTTTCGTCTGCTGTAATAATTCCTAATATTCTGATTATGTCCTTTGTTGACTGAACGGTTTTGCGTCTTGTGCATATATCTCGAGATAATCGATCTTCTTTCATGCGAAAACCTTTCTCTTTCCCTTCCATTGCCGCAGCATGGTCAATGGAATGCACGCACTGCGAGAACTCGCATCGATTACCGGCCTTCCCATGAAGCTTTCCTGCTTCCAAGGACTTTTATCGCGCCCGAACGATCCAGATCGCCGAACCCAGAGCAAAACATTACTTTTGTTATAAATCAGAAATCGCGGATTCAATTCAAGATATAATGTGAAATTTAAACTCCAACTAAGATTTTAAGCCGTGATTATTTTTATTGGGCAGGTATTATAAGGAACTGAAATTTTCTAAAAGGAAAAATATTTGTTTATATTTTTCTGTATATGTAGATATTCTGGTCAATGCATTGCATGAAAATAATTACAATCTACGAAGAACGATTCCATCATATTGGGAATGTTGGGCGAAAGAAACTGATGAGGGTGGAGGGCGAGGAGGCGAGGGGGAGATGGACAGAGGTGGAGGTGGAGCAATGGCGGCTGGAGTGAGGGGGAAGGCAGGGGGCAAAAGTGGCAAGGCGGGACATGGGGGCGGGGCAAAGACGAAATTCACGATTCAATTACTTCGTCGAGGCTTTGACTTATTCGCGATTATGAAATGTGCATTTTCCGTGTCAACGCCTCACCATTTATTTTACTTTGCCGCGGATCTCGAAATTCTGAGATGCCCTGGACCCATCAGAGTCGGTGCGAAAACGAAAGACCCGACCAATCTGTCAAAGCGCACGTCTTTCGCAACAATATCTTGGAGGTTGAGGTGGGAAATGAAAAACGGTTTAGGGCAGTAGGCATCTCGGACGGTGCCACATTTTGCAATTTCTGAGACTTGTCGCGCCTCTCTCCTCTTGAGTGCGCTAGAAACAGCGCATGTCGGCGATGAAGGTGACGAATGCGACATGGCCATGGGGTACCAATTCTATCAAGCGCGGTTTCTGGAGGCGTTGCGAAAGTATCGCTGTGCGAAGTTGATGCCGCGGGGATTTTATTTCCATGATTCAAATTCGCCTTTCCGAGAAAACAATTTTATTTTATTTTTTAGTTTTTTTTTCCATAGCCATTGTACGTAGACAGGGGTTATAAACCGTTAGAGATGAAAGGAAAGATCAAAGTGATAATATAAAAAGAAAAAAAGAAAAATGCAATAAAGAAATACACAGGTTGCAACCAAAGAATAAAAGGGAGGAAAAAAGTAAAAAAAACTCAGAGGTTAGATTGGGGGGAGGGGGGGGGGTGACCCAGGGAGGCTTTTTCGTTTCTTAACAGTGGAAAAAAAATCAAGATGAGGAGACCGCAGAAGACAGAGGACAAAGGATGGCCTGTCCCTGGACTGGAGCTGATAGAAATTTCCATTTTTTTGCCATTGCTCAAAAAAAAAAAATTTTGCATAGCGATATCTTTTTTCAGCTAACGCCAGGTATTCCAATTTCTTCTTGAATTTATCTATCAATGGTAGAAGTTTTTGGATGCTGCAAACAAAAACATAGTGCTCTCCCACCATAAGAATTACGTTCATTGATTCGAAATGCATTGAACTCTCTTTATATTCGAAAATGTTGTCATCTGGGGTTATTTTTATCCTAGTGGGAAAGTGGCACAACGAACACACCTCGTTCCAAACAATTTGTTAACAAAGGGCATTCAACCAACATATGCAGTATCGATTGAGGCAGTTCGTTCGAGGTTTTGGCATAGTATAGTCATAGCATTGTCAGAGTTCACCTTTTTGGTGAGATGCAAAAATCTGCTTGTCGGGAGAATTCTATGAAGTACTCTGAAATGTGTAGTGCGAAAATCATTCATACTTGGCAGTCCCAAGCCAATTTTATTAAATAAAAGTTTAAAGATGTGCTTCTGAGACAATATCCTTGCTTGCACAAGATCGAGATAACCAGTGACAAGGGGAAAAGCCAAACTAACGTGCTTGCTCTTCCAAACGCGAATGGAAAAAAAAGATGGGATAGTATGTTCCCATGGGTCGACATGTGGTCGACATGTGGCCGACGCAATGTCAACCTGAGGGCTGGTCACGGCCTTGTCTGCTACAAGGAAGAGTCAATATTGGCAAAGACAGGCAGAGACTCATGATGCACTGGACACAGGGGCAAAGGTTGGCAAATATTTACACTACCTAGCCGATATGGCTCTTATGAAGCATTGGACCCCATGAACTCAATGAAGCATTGGACCCCAGATGACACAAGACATATGGCTTGCGTCCTTGGCATATCCTCAGATCCTGGGGACGTGCTTAGTATGTTTTTGGTTACCTGGGGCATGATCGCAGAAATTCGTTGTCGGGCCAGATTTTCAGCTAATATGCGGGATTGAACGACTTCTACCTTTCGGTAAGTGCCAAGTACGGCCCTTGTCGTATTTCAATATTTCCATGTAAAAGAACCTCAAAGAATTGAGTCACGTCGAGGAAAGCTGGGAGGGAGATAGAATTGCTTCCCCCGCGATACAACGTGAATTGAATTTGTTCATCTACCTGTTATCTTATGAAATGTAGGAACTACCTGAAACGTTTGAAGAATGTATAGTAGCCATGGCATAAAATTCCCAGTTATAATAACAACAGTCTTTAAAATAACAGTAATAAAATAATAGTATTTCTAGTTCAATGAGAAAAATTTGATTGAAGATTTCACTAACTTGGATTGCTTTTTCATCCGACGAGTAGGAATCTCTACCAACTTCTTTACGGAAGAGAAACTCGGAAAAAAGACAGATCTATTGAGGAGGACCGCGGAAATGCATTGGCCAATCGTGTCAGATCTTGATGTTACAAATTACAGCTCGAAGAAGCAGAAGTCATGTGGGTATTTCATAAGTTGAAAAATCATGAAATAATGAGCATTCAGACTGACTCGATGAGCAGTAGTGAGTCGAGGAACAAAAGTTCTCGTCTGTCGATCTGGCAGTGCATATGTTATCGTGGGAATTTATGTGAAATGCCAAATCTTTAAATAAATAATGAGAAGGCGTTAAGGCGGACGATGGACACGTCAAAATCGCGATGTACTAGTGTAGAGGCTGAACCTGGGGATCAGAATGACATTTGCAATGCGGCTTTCCTTCTTAAGGACATCACACTTTTACTTATATAGTGTAGTTTCATTTTCTTCCTACCAAGAGGACAGCTTAAACTGGTGGTGGAAAAGATTCGGCAAAAAAAACTTTGTGATTTGACACAAATCCCGCTTTCGGTCGCGTTGCTTGTGCATGGACATAGTGGGAGTGTTCATCGGAAATCAAACTTTTTCATGTTCTCACTACTTCACAGAGATTTTCGATGACCTTGATTGAAATACCTACTGTTAATTAAGTGCAACTAGTCAGGGATAAAGACCTGTGAATATTGTTGTTCTCACGGTTTCGGTTAATATCCCAAGAAAATGGAGATCTGATCTAGAGAGGGACTTTGGTGTAATTGCAAAAAGTTCATTAAAGTGCGACTAACAGGTATGCACAAAACGTGATTACTCAGCGGTGGAGGCAATATGGCGGAAGGAAAGATATAATTCATTGAGCGGTAAGGTTTTTCACCTTGTTCATCTAACGAATCTAAGAAATATTGTTATTTAACCAAAAATGGGGAAATAGAAAAAGAAATTTGAAAGGTTCTTCACAAATACAGAAATAACTCTTCAAAAGAAACGAATGGAAATAATTGTAATCCTGAAAAACTGCAATTCCTAATTACCAATCATGGATCGAGATTTCGTTGCAAGAAAGTTGATGGAAATAATGAGTGAAAATATGAAATGAACTACAAATACCAAATTTGGAAAAGAAAATGAAGAATGACTACTGAGCAACGTGAGATCATGGAATCCGATTTTTGCACAAGTAAGGGACACTCCGATCTCCCCAGCCATCATTCCACGTCCCATTCCACCACATTCCGTCCGCGAATTTGTTGTCTCTGTATCGTTGGAACAAAAAAATCAGAAAATTGGGACTTAAAAGAAAAAATTTTCTTCTGAAATGTAAACTCGGGGAACGCCATGCCACCCAATTTCAGTCTTATACGTTTCCCTTTTTGCTGGCAGAAAAAAATGTGTTTGGAAGATCGACTCACCCAAAAGCTGTGATCTGGGGAGATGCACAAAAAAAGTTGAATTTTTCCTTAAATCAACATAACGTGCGTTATGAGTGCTCCAACTACTTTTATATTTCTGCTCGATTCGGTAGGATATGAAAAATTATTTAAAAACGTTACGTTCTCAAGAAATATGACCCCCAAAACTATTGATATTTTGGAAATATGACGTTTGACATTTAAACAAAGTGCGTCAACGGTCACGTTCTTGCAAGGTTTCAGCTTTCTATGTGTCTCCGTTCGAAGAAAACTTTGTGAAAATATGTTCCACGAAAAGGTATACCCCTAATGGCATGCATCACCAAAGTAGAAATTTTCAAGAACTCAGCATGCGAATAGCTACAAATGTCAGTCATCTACTCACGATTGTCCTTATACGAGGGATATCCAGAAAAAAAGGTTACAAGTGCCCTGGAGGGTGCAGGGAATTTTTTTTTCGAAGGTTGGCATACCTGCGTGTAGGGGGGTTCCTAACGGTCAAAATAAGCCCGGGACCGCGTCATCTTTCGGAGGTGGAGCGGAGCGTATTCGACGAGGGTATAAAAAAGCTGGTGCCCAGGCTGAAGAAGTGCATCGAAGTTGACGGCGATTATGTTGAGAAATAAACACATATTTTGGAACATACCCTGTAAATTTGGTTGAAATATATTCATTTTTCGATTTTTAACAGCTGTTGTAACCTTTTTTTCTGGATATCCCTCGTATTATAAAATTAGAATTCTTTATTTACGCAGCTATCCATCAGGTACTTATTTGACAATTTTTCTACTTTCAAGCCCCCTCATGATCAGAAAATTCGTGAAAATACGCCATCTCCGAAATATGTGCCCTGAACCATTTTAACCGAAACGTACACTTTTTTTCTCTACAGAAATTGAGCGAACAACAGTGAACAACATGCCCACAAAGTTTCAATGTTATACGTTTGCCCTTTTCGCTGGCAAAAAAAAACATGTTTAGAATACCCGACACACCCAAAAGCTATGCCCGGAGAGGATGCCCCATGAAAAGTGAATACTCCCTCAACTCAGTAATATAATGTCACTTATTCGTGTGCCAAGTTTCACCAACGACAGTTTTTTTTTTTCAGAACATGGAAAAAATTCCCCCAGTGGATATATCAAGACTTAACATTTTTCTTTAACTCTTTGTCTCAGTAGTCACATTTATGGAAAGTTTCAGATTTCCATGTTCATCAGTTTAACTGATGGAAAAAAATTAGTTGAAAACACCTCCCTTTGAAATTTCTGCCCCAGGGGGCATTTACATCCAAATTCTGAAGTTTTCTGCACGCAGTATTCCAATAGACAATTATGTACCATGTTTCATTTTTCCACACTAACTCAATACGCCAGGAAAAAAAATACTTGAAAACGTCGGCTCACAAAAATATGCCCCGAGGGCATGAATTTAAAACTTTTCATTTTTACTGAACTCATCGTCTCGGTCTATGCGAAGTTTCAGCTTTCCATGTCTCTCCGTTTTACTCAAGCAAAAATAATGTTATGGTGGGGGAATGAGTAACGGGACATGGAAGGCAAAAAAGAGCAAAGGTAAGCCAAGGAATGGTAGGGATTTGAATCTAGTCCTTCTGATTGCCAATTAGAGATACTACCACTACAACACCGCATGCAAGTTATCCAGTTGGCTCTCTGAATGCCATCCTCATCTTTCACAAGATATTTTTAAGAAAAACGTTTTCCCCCGAAAAGGTGTACCCGCAGGACATGTACCTTCAAAGTCATATTTTTTCTGAACTTTGCATCCTAAAAGGTACATATGTACCAATTTTCAGATTTCTAACCCTTATACATCGTTAGAATTAGCGTCAGTCAGGCATTCACGATCGTCTATACATATTACATATCTGAGGTAAAGCCAACGACTCGTTTTGGAAACACGTATAAGTTTTAAATGTGAAAAATAGGAGTATCATTTGTGTACGATTGCCAAATGAGGATATTCGACATTTGCGTGTGGATCCTGGCCACGTGATGCCCAATTCAGTAATAATCCCTTCCGCATCACGCACTGCTTGGACATCGATGAAATCGAAGCATTTGCGATCGAGTAAAGTTGTCTGGGCATTCTATTCGAGTACGACAGTCGTCGATGACACCGATCACTCTGGAAATCCGGCAATATCAAATAATTCTCTTCGTACAACTACTCCGTTTTTCTTCCTAGGAATGTAATGAGCGATGCAAATGGGCAATGGCTTGCGCCATTTCATTTCTCCAGGAATCGACGCCACATAATAAATCGAAGGGTCAGCACAACAAGCAAATCGAAAGGCGTTCATGATTCTCTCCTTACTTTCGAGTCATATTAATTATCATGATTACTCAGGGGTACTTGAACAAGTCACGATTCATTGCACAAGAACAGTGACTTCTTATCTGTCGATGAAAAGTTAAGGGATACATTCCACGATCTTTGTTCCTTTCGAGTTCAGTGCGAAGCAGGTCGACATCATACCCTGATCCCTTTCCAAATTGGTATCTCACTCGGAAGTTCTAATCGACATATTCTTCAAAGGGATTAAGCACAGAACCTGTATTTATTCCCCCCCAATACGACGATGAGAGCACATCGACGTTATCGAGCGGATCCATAAACAGAATCCATTGTGCTTCACCAATACACTGCAGCGCTATACTCATCGACATGGTACACGAACGCTGGCATAAATATCGGCAAAACATGCCCCATCCCTTGTCTGGAAACGACACCTTTTTCAGCTTCTGTTNAATATCGGCAAAACATGCCCCATCCCTTGTCTGGAAACGACACCTTTTTCAGCTTCTGTTAGACATCGGTTAGACAATGGTTAAAGGAAGATAGCGTTCATGCAATCCATTTTTTGGCCATAGACATCGGTTAACCGATGACTTTCGAAAACACCGGGAAAACATCGTTCATGCAATCGGTCCTGAAAAATTCCTAGACACACATGGAATCGAACAAAAGTTATTTAAAATCAAAGCTCGCCAAATATTGCGAAATTCGCGATTTTTCAGCGTCAGCATTGAATGGTGGTTGGACATCGTAAATATAAAATCAATACATTTCATTACATGACAACACAGCTTAGCATTCTCGGATTTGATCTCAGAAACAAATCTTCAAAATACCGGGAAAAAATGCTTCTGGGACGACCTTGAGGCTTCTATTATTATCACAAAGAAAGTTATACTGTCCGAACTCGGTTGGTTTATCCCATACCTTTGGCATTCAATACGGATGTCTGCTCAACCTCATCCTTCCACCTATTCTAAAAACTGGGAAGATTAGGAAGAGTTTCCTGAGTGGGATGCGACTCGTTCCACCTCACTGATGGTGTTTAAAGGAAAAAGGGCTGATGTTTTAATTTCCTTAAATGCATTTACGCGAATGCAAGAAGGGCGACGGACATGTGTGGATACGTGAGTTAACATTTTTGAGCTTGGGGAAGTCTATGAAAGCAGTGAAGTTCCCTAACGTTTGTTTTCGTCTTTCCCATCACTAAACGTTTCACTGGTGTTATGAAAATGGCTTCAGGACAAAGTCAAGTGGCAATTTCCAGTCTGCATGTGAATCGCTTTCTCCAGGCACTTTTGAAAAATAAGGTAATGCAGACATTTAACAGAATGTTTGGTTTTATCTGGTTGAATATTTAGAATTCACCATCGATTGCGGGAATGGAAACGGATTCGATCCACGTGAAGAAGTCGCCGCCGCGCGGGGGATCCATCTCCAAGCCGAATAGTTGAAAAATCGCAGGGTTCAGATCATGAAAATCAGTTCCGTCCGTGCATGTTCCCTCAACGCTCATCAGGAAGCTGGGATTCAGTACGATCCACTCCATGCTACATCCACATACGACGGGATTACCTGCGATACAGGCCCAGGGGTGGAAGTCCATGCAGGAAGATGCATCCCAGAGCAGGTCGGGAAGACTTGAGAGACTCACTTCGGAAATCGACCATGCCTTCCCTATGTGAGGGGACATTCATCATGGGGCGGTAGGACCCTTCCGTTAATTCATCGATATTGTTCCTGTTAAGCAAGATACTCGTGTCGACCGTCAAACCTGGAAATAATGAAGGATGATCCCCAGATGCAAGTCACATCCCAAAGGGAGGCAACATTTTTCAAGAATCGGTGAGGATGGTAAATGAAAAGAAGTCTGAAGCCGCTCAGAAATTGTGAGGATATGGATCACACACGTGATTGCGTGCGATTCCAGACCCGAGATTCTATTATTGGCGAGATGCGCCAGTCTCAATTCTTTACTGTGAAATTCTGTCAACCGAGAGTTTGCGTGTCTAGTATAACGGTAACCCATTCCCCTTAGTTTCAAAACACCCTGCACCCAAAGCTGACGACATGGAAGGAAGAATATACTGTACAACTCACGTTAGTTTCGTGAATGGCCAAATGCCATCACTGAATGCCGAGAACGCCTCATCGATCGAAGTTACGATGCTGCAATCGACGTAAAGAGTCTGGAGCGCTTCAGACAGGAAATTCATATACAAGCAGGGGGAAATGTCGTTGGGTTGGGGACACAGGCTCTGCCCGCTGGTCCAAGGGATGGAAATGAGACGCCGGACGAATAGGGAGAGAGAGGCCAGACATTCCATCATCTTGCGGGAGGGAGGGCGGGTGTCGGAATGGACCAGCGCCGCTTTTTGGGGGATCATTTATTTTGCCTTGATTCTGTCTGGTCCGTGATTTTGCGCATTGGCAGCGAGATGGGCGGAAGCCGATGCTTCCAGAAAAATTTTGCGTTGGGCGACCAAGCAGCTGGGGTTGGAGGTTTTCAAGGAAGAAGATCGAAAGACGTGTCGTACGTCGGGTAGGTGCGACTTTCCAGGGAATCCGTGACATGTCTCCGATAAGGAGACGGATGTAGACAAATTCAATGATGGAACATGGCATTGTTGACGAAACACGCAATAGATAATGAATGAATGAATGCTAAATACCAATTAATTGGTATTTAATACTAATGAATTGAAACAATTGTTATGCCCTCCCGTTTCCCAAATTTCGAAATTCATGTGCTGGTTTTTCTGACGAGCAGAACGAATCAGAAACTCCACATGTCTAGCTTAATTTTATCCGGAATTCGGCTATTGCCGAATGTTACTACTTAACTTTGTGAAGGACACAACACTTTCACCTCCAAAACATGTTGAATATCGACTTTGATCACTCCCACAGTCCCCACAATCTTTCAATCCCTACCTCTAGTTTTCTGACTACGACGCTAAT
Organism: Darwinula stevensoni; assembly: GCA_905338385.1. Taxonomy (NCBI): domain Eukaryota; kingdom Metazoa; phylum Arthropoda; class Ostracoda; order Podocopida; family Darwinulidae; genus Darwinula; species Darwinula stevensoni. The sequence goes on along the minus strand of CAJPEV010002095.1, from coordinate 26,111 downwards.
GTGCAAGTCTATAACTAAGAGAAGCAGGGGACTATCTTGAAAGTGAAAGAAGCAAATTGGAGTTATGAAGAATATTTAACGTTTTATTTGACTACTTTTGACTGCAACTCGGGTTTCATTTGCAAGGCAATTTCAAAGGTCTGCCATTCTGACACATGCTTCACATTTCTGGATATTTTGCCTTGAGAAATAACCTGATGGACGGTTTGCTATCGCATAACGAGACGCGTGAAAGAGATCTGACAGGACACATGCACTCCCTCATTCGAAAATTTAACGTTTAGAATGTCTAACTTTTGAAAAAGCACAGGAAGAATATAGACTTAGATGAAGTAAAAGGAAACCGAATCCTGGTTTTGCTTAAAAGCTAGCTTAATCTTCACACTCTCGACTTCTTGCTTAGAGGTATATACAGCACATTTATGAATTAGCGTTCCAGACAATCCCCTCGATCCAGTCCAAGTAGGAGGAGACCTTCGTGTAGAAGCCTGGTAATTCGGTTCCACACCCAAAACCTTTAGACACGATCCCCAAAACGGTGTACAAACAGCTGTCTGGAGTGCGAGGAATCGTCATCGGTCCACCCGAATCACCCTGCAAGAAGAAGTTAAACCACATTCGATGAGGCGATCCCCGCATGTCGACATTAAAACGACTTCCGGTCGCTTTACCTGGCATGAGTCTTTCCCTTCCTTTCCGGCGCAGAGGACTCGCCCGGTCGCACCCTCTGGGTAGACTCTCCCGAGAGCGAAGGGGTACCTCGAGATCAGGGCGTCGCAATCGGATGAACCGTACAAAGGAACGGAAACTTTGAGCAGGACGCTGCTCGCCTTCCCGCCTGAAAGGAAAATGCAATCCACCTCTAAGGGATTCGGGACTTTGCTCGTTCTTGTGAACGGTGTCATTGCAAACCGAAGGAGGTGGTTCCCCATCCTGTGACGGTTACGTTGCTCCCTTGCGGCAGCTGGTCGTCATCGGTCGCTAGACATGCGGGGTGAATTGTATACCGAAAGGGAACTTTCTGATTCAGTTGTAGTAGGGCAATATCGTGGTAACCCTAATGGATAGAAAAAATAAGTAACTTTCAGTTCTTCTGTAGATTTTCATGAGAATAATAAACAAGAAGAACAAGTTCATCCCGCCCGAACTGAAAGAAAAGTTTGTGATTGCGTACGATTATCCGTCTCCTTTTCCCCCAGTCTGGATGAATGACGACCTTGATCACTTGATAATCGGACGGGATGGCATCCAACGAATCATCGAGGTCGTGTTCCCCGAGTCTCACCGTCAAAGGCTGGCTAAAGCACAGAAATACACCTGAGAAATCGATTCAGGAAGGGGACGGCGACTCTAACTCGTAACCCTTCTCCTTAAGTCACGGCCCGCGCGAAAAGCAAAAAACGACCTACTCGTTGTTGATGCAGTGGGCAGCTGTGAGAATCCATTCCTCGCTGATGAGGGCCCCGCCGCATTTCCAAAAATATTCCCCGTTCGAGAGCTTCTCTCCCAGGAGGGCCTGGAGCAGGAAATAGGAATTGTATGAAGTACGGACACTTGGAGTTGTCCGCATGTTATGAAGCTGGAGATCATTTCTTTCGCGAAAGTATCAAAATTTAGTTGAAACCCCTTCGGTTCAACTGAAAGAGAAGTCGGGTCGCCCCTCAATGCGCGAGGAAAGAAAGACAGAGGACGTGCTACGTTGGAAAGCCGTCTCTCGCGTCTCCTTGCGAAAATTCTCGTTCAAATCTCTTTCCCTATCCTCACTCTTTCCGAAGCGTACTGTGCATGATCGTGGAATGCATTAAAATTGCCTTTGCATTCGACAACTGTTGGTCAAAATTTAGGGTCAACAGATAACCACTGATTTTGATATCCCTGTATCACAAGAACTGTCCTTGCTTGAGCCTTGATTAAGGTGTCGATTCACTGGAAATTACTTGAGAAATTCAAATATAGTATTAACATATCACTTTAGAGAAAAACAATGTTATTTATGGACAAATAATTTGACCTTTAAATTTCTTTTCAGGAAGAATCCTACTTTGGAGATACCTGCCGTAGAGGCACACCTTTCCGGGGAACATATTTAATATATATGCAAATAGTTTCATTTGCTTCAATCCAACGGAGAGACTTGGAAAGTTGAAAATTGGCAAGAACGTGACTGCTGGCACATTGAGTTCAGGAAAAATGTCAAACATCCAAAATATTGTAGGGGGGCATATTTCTTGGGAGGCCTTACGTTTTCAAAAAGTTGTTCTTATCCCAGCGAATCGGGCAGAAATCGAAAGGTGCAGCTGGCACACGCAATACGGACGTGATGTTGATTCTAGTAAAAATTCTTCTTTTTTTGTGCGTCCCTTCAGGACACAGCTCTTGTGTGGGTCGCTTTTCCAAGGAAATTTTTCCAGCAGCAAAAATGGGAAACGTATGAGGCTGAAATTGGGTGGCATGGAGTTCCCTGAGTTTACATTTCAGAAGAAATCATGGAAGTAATGATTTTGTCATATGTCACGTATTTCAATGAAAAAGTGCTTTAAAAACGTTTTTGCCATTTCGCAAATAATGAATTTAAAAAATCACTATCCAAATTAATGGAGCACCGAAGGAGCGACCACTGCACGTTTGTTTGCACGAAGGGCAAAGAAACTCGCTAGCAGAATATATTTAGCCTCAAAGTCAATCCCCCCCTGGGGAAAAGTCATCCCAATGGTCAAGCGGCTATCTTCGGCCTTAATTAAGATAGGAAAGGGTTCCACAGTTAACAGTTAAACTTGTCTCTCGAGAAGAGTAGACCAATATCGTCAATTAATCCCCCTTTTTAAGCATTGTGTAAAATATACGCATTTAGGAAAAATAATTTGCTAACTTCATGATACTAATTCTTAAACCAGAGAATATAATTCGACCATCGTTTTCCGATCAATTTACCACCTTTAGTCGAATACACGCGACAACATCAGTATGCGCTTGTCAAGTAGAATTGTATGGAGCAATTATCTCCGAGTAACTTAAATCGGTAACAAAATCTATTTCGGAAGCTAGTGGCTGTTTTTACTTGGCGAGGCTTTAGTTGTTGGAGTGCCAGGAGTAAATATGCATGCAAGTCGACGTGAAATGCAGAACCTGATGAGAAAATTTGACCGTCAACTCCAGAGAGTATTCGTAAAACTAATACATTTTCTTCGAAAGTCTATCTTCTGCAAAACAGGGAACGAACAAGTGGAATTTCAGTAATTGAAAAAAAAAAATCAGGTTTCAACGCTCTTATGCTTTAAACAATGTGGGATAAATGAACTTTGAGCCTAACATTTTTCCTGACTTAACAAATGACAACGATAGCCGTTTCACCATTGGGGGTGACTTTCTCCCCAGGTGGCCACCTTTGGGGCACAATATCTTCTACACCGTTTTGAGCTAGGTGCTAAAATTTTGGAACCTTTGTTATCCCAAAGAGTTCATCATGGATGAATTTATTCAGTCGCACACGCAACTACGCTTTCGATTACTTTTGCTGGAATAGCTCATTATTGGTAGGTATCTTCTGATTCAAAAATTTACTAATGGAATATAATATTTTCCTCCTTGTAGTTTTGCATATGAGAGCAGAATTATTTACTCGTCATGGCTTTTTTTTGTAAGATTTGAATTTTTGAGGGGTTTTCACTGAGTTTAAAAGTAAAATCATTTGTCAATAAAAGGCGTTGCATATTTTGAACCAAGTGATGTGCATGCTAATTTTGAATTTCTCATTTAATTTCCAGTGAATCGACAGTTTAATCAACGTTCTAGCAAGAATATCAAAAGCGGAGGTTAGCCAGTGACCCTACATGTTGACCACCCTGTAGCATCTGACTTATTGACTTAACGGGGCTGAAATTTTGCACTTCCGAAAATTTGGATATAAGACCATTGCATAGTCCATTTTATCCAAATCTGAGATGGAAAGGTGCTAATTGGCCCATTTTTGGGCGATTTCTCATGGAATGACCCAAAAAAGAAAAACTTTCAAAATTCATATTAATACTCTTGGGTTGAGTCATACAGCAAATTTAAAAATTTAGTAGCAGGTTAATCAAACTTCAGCTTCGCTGAAATCCTCAAATTTCACAACTCATCACCCAATAGCATGTGACAACTGGGAATTTCACAGATCGGAGCAACTTGACATACTATCTTTCTTCTTTGAAATGAACTGAAATTAGAAGGAATATAGATTCTCACTTTATTCACATTTTTCATGTGGGAACTTTGCAACAGATGAATTTCCATATTGTTCGATACATACTAGTATAAGAAGCAGGATACCTAGAAAATTTCATTCCGAAGCAACATTGATGTATTCTTCTCTGGGAAGGGTACATTTGGTTCATGTTCTTCTTAATCTTTTCAGAAACTAACAGTTACTCGGAAGGAATTATGCACCAAGCCATGGCCAAAAACCAATCTTACAAAGCAAATTACCTCCCCTACTTCTTGCAATGACACAATCGCATGATGGAGATTTCATGACTGATACATAGAACACTTTCGCATGATGGATGTCAACCTCATAATATTACATTTCCTATTTTCAATTGGTTTTTGGAAATGTCAACTTTTTTTTCCTTCCGCATGGCATTTTCCTTTGGATGAGCCATCAACACAATGAATTGACTGTGTTGTTGGTAATATTATGGTAATGGCTATTCCATTGAACCTTTTAATAAGGATTACCTTAATTTTAATATATATATTATGATGGCGTTAGCTCTATGTGTACAATATGACAGACTGCTGTCTCAATATTTTCTAACGATTCAGCTGGGTTTATTACATTGTTCTTAAAATTTGAGTGCCGCAGGCCCTCGAATATGTACCAAAATATGCAGCATATATTAATAAATATAGATCTTCAGAGACCTGAGGCATTCAAGGGACCGCAAAAATATATTCCCAGGTTGCTAGTTGTAAATCACTGTCCTACACCCTCAACTGCACCATTGCCTTGATTCGTGTGAAAGAATTGGCGAGACGTATACCTAAAATGACCTGGAAGGGAACATTTAGAGACTGCACATGCATATCCCAGGTAACAGAACCAATTTTTCATAATTTTTGGTCGGATATGACCGCTTCGATGACTTATCTATAATCCCCTAAAAAGTTTGGAAAAAGGGAGGAAGGGGTGATATTAATATATATATATTACAAAGTCCATGAAAGGCTATGCATGGAAAAGAAGCTGAACTTCATTATAACACTCACAATGAATGCTGAAAATTTCCATTTTTAATATGCTAATGAGTACCAAATAAGTGACAGGGTGAATGACTTAGTTCTTTAGTATTTGCTAATAATATTAGTATTCATTTGTGTTTTTGGAAACTACAGAGATTACGTTTTTCAGTGGAATACAATTTCCACAAATTTTTATGGTAAGACTCCATCGATCACTGGGCGTGGACGCGCACATTTCTAGTTCCCCTAACAATGTTTAATTTAATTTAATTTAATTTAATTTTTGGAAAGCTGTCAGCGCGACAGTCCTCGAATGGTCCATATATTTTACTAGCGAGTTTGTTTGCCCTTCGGGCAAACAAACCCGCTATGGTCGCGCCTTCGGCGCTCCCTTACCTTAGATAGTGATTAATTCATTAATTTTTTGCGAAATGGGACACACTTATTCAAAGTATGTCCCCATTGACACGAATGACATATGGGGTCGATTGTCTTGATTTTTTTCATCAAAATCATTACCTCTATGATTCTGTGTGCCTAACTTGAAATCTTTTCTTGTGTCCTTTTTTGAAAGGGTGGAGAATACATTTTAAAAAACTTCTCTCCAATAATCTACGCTGAGGATACATTTTTCAAAATTAGAATTTCTCCTCTACTCAGCCATCAGAGTACGTGTTTGATGGTGAACTTCTGAGGGAAGTTTAAATTTTCTGTCTCTGTTTCGTTGGATCAAAAAAAAAGCAGGAAAATGGGACTGAAAAAAGTGCACTAATGGTGTTAACGAATTTCATTTTCATTATTTTGAAATGTAGACTCATGGAACTCCATGCCACCCAGTTTCAGCCTCATAAGTTTCCCCTTTTTGCTGACGATAAAAAATATATTTGGAAAAGCAACCCATCCAAAAGCTGTGCTCTGGGGAAACGCTCAGCAAAAGTTTAATTTTTTCTTAAATCATCATCACGTCCGTTATGCGTGCGATAGCTGCTATTTTTCCATTTCTGCCCGATTCGCTAGGATATTAAATTTTGGAAAAGCAACCCATCCAAAAGCTGTGCTCTGGGGAAACGCTCAGCAAAAGTTTAATTTTTTCTTACATCAGCATCACGTCCGTTATGCGTGCGATAGCTGCTATTTTTCCATTTCTGCCCGATTCACTAGGATATTAAAAATTCTTTAAAACGTTACGTCCCCATGAAATATGCCCACTAAAAATATTTTGGAAATTTGAGATTTGAGCTGAGTGCTTCACCAGTCACAGTACTTGCTATGTTACAGCTTTCCATCGGTCTCCGTTTGTTTGAAGTAAAGAGAACTATTTTTAAAATATGTTCCGCGAAAAGGTGTGTCCCTATGGCGTGTATCACCAAGTGGAATTTTTCCTGAACTCAGCATGTGAATAACTACTTATATCAGTCAGTCACGATCGTCTATATATATTTGATGAAAGTAGAATTGTTTCTTTACTCTGCTATTCATCAGGTACTTCTTTGCCAAGTTTAAACTTTCCTGCACCCTCCGCTTTGCAGGATCCATGCTCCCAGGGGATGGATAAACATTTTTGCATTTTTCCTTATCTCATCGTGTCGGTATGCACGTCCATGCCACGTTTACGCTTTCCATGTCCAACGGGACATAGAAGGCAAGAGAAGCCAAAAAAAGGCAAGTGGGGAATTGAACCCTGGTCTCCCGATTACCGGTCCAATGTGCTACCACTGCACCACCGAACCTCAGACACACAGTGATAGCTTTCGATGACATCCTTATCCATCACGATTACTATTTTCTTCTTCTTCCCCCAAAATTTGTACCCCCAGGGCATAAACCTCCAAAGTCGGATTTTTTCTGAACTCTGCACACCAAAAGGTACATGTGTACCACGTTTCAGATTTCTATCTCTTCTGGAACATAGTTAGAATTAGCGTCAGTCAGTCAGTCAGTCACGATCGTCTATATATATATTAATATATTAGATAGAAGAGACAAAATGAATAAAATTTCAGCATTATTTGTTCCACAGCTGAAAAATATTCGTTNTTCCCCTTTTTGCTGACGATAAAAAATATATTTGGAAAAGCAATCCATCCAAAAGCTGTGCTCTGGGGAAACGCTCAGCAAAAGTTTAATTTTTTCTTAAATCATCATCACGTCCGTTATGCGTGCGATAGCTGCTATTTTTCCATTTCTGCCCGATTCGCTAGGATATTAAAAATTCTTTAAAACGTTACGTCCCCAAGAAATATGCCCCCTAAAAATATTTTGGAAATTTGACATTTGAGCTGAGTGCTTCACCAGTCACGTTCTTGCCATGTTACAGCTTTCCATGGGTCTCCGTTTGTTTGAAGCAAAGAGAACTATTTAAAAAATATATTCCGCGAAAAGGTGTGCCCCTATGGCGTGTATCACCAAGTGGAATTTTTCCTGAACTCAGCATGTGAATAGCAACTTATATCAGTCAGTTACGATCGTCTATATATAATATGAAAGTGGAATTGTTTCTTTACTCTGCTATTCATCAGGTACTTCTTTGCCAAGTTTAAACTTTCCTGCACCCTCCGCTTTGCTGGATCCATGCCCCCAGGGGATGGATAAAAATTTTTGCAATTTTCCTTATCTCATCGTGTCGGTATGCACGTCCATGCCACGTTTACGCTTTCCATGTCCAACGGGACATAGAAGGCAAGAGAAGCCAAAAATAAGCCAAGTAAAGGCCGGGAATTGAACCCTGGTCTCCCGATTACCGGTCCAATGTGCTACCACTGCACCACCGAACCGTAGTTTTCGATGACATCCTTATCCATCACGATAACTATTTTTAAAAAAAACTCCTTCCCCCAAAATTGGTACCCCCAGGGCAGAAACCTCCAAAGTCGGATTTTTTCTTGACTCTGCACACCAAAAGGTACATGTGTACCAAGTTTCAGATTTCTATCTCTTCTGGAACATGGTTAGAATTACGCAGTCAGTCAGTCTCAGTCACGATCGTCTATATATATTAGATATTTCGTATGACATTATTGTAGTCAATAACCATTTTTTTTTATGGATTTCGGAGGGTGTTACTAACTTATATATGAAATCATAATAACTTTATAGTACTTGATACTAACTTTATTATGATGAGTTCGAAACCATACGAGAATCAGGTCATTTTCTGGAGCCACCAAGAGTGAAATCTAGATAATTTGTCAGTGTAAAACTATATTTGAATGGAATCTGGAAACTTGACGTTAAATACTCCTCAGTATTGATAGCCATTTCTACCGAAGCTAAATCCGATTGGTCGAGAAACTGGGGAGAAGCTTGCAGGAACAAAGATTGGAGATACACCTGAATTCGCAAGGGAACTTCTTACCATGTGGGGAAATTCGAAGGCGTTGGCTTCTTGTCCACCGTGGATCAATCCTGTTTGGGTGTGGTCGCAGGTCACGTTTTTCAACGAGGCTTTGTACTCCTCGCATTCTGCTCGGGTCATTATAAGGAGAGCCATCGCGAACTGTGAAGGTCACATGATTCGTCCATTGACAACAAGGTGGCTTACTGGATTTGCTGATTCGTTTTGCGGAACGGAGAGGAACTGCCGTCGGAGTTTCGAGGGCGGATGGTGTTCGGTCGCAGCAGATGACGGGCACATCGGATTCCACGGAACACAATTGGGGTCGGTAGGCGGATGGATTCTGTCGGAATTTTGCTAGTGCTTCGGGACACTCGTTGAACTTAGTGCATACTCCTCCATTAGGTAAGCATGGATCATCCGACCGGAAGATGACGTTCCTTCGCCGACCATAGGCAAAATGGTCAAACGAGCAGATGAAGAGGACAACAAGGATGTCCTTCACTGGAGACATTCCCCTGAAATTGCGTGCGACGTGCCATCGTGCATTCTATATATTTATATGTTATCCACCACTGGTCCAATCGCGCTAGACTCACTGTGTATACATCCGTTGATAAAAGTATTATTTCGAGAGTGACCCGTCCGGATGTTCCTTTCTGATAATAGGCTCTTGAAGAAAAGTTTCGCTTATCTACCATTACATGGAAATGCTTCTTTTTCTTCAGTCGAGTTCTATCGACTGTGCTTTAACTTTCCTGCCCCATTTCAACACGTTATTTGCTGAAGGGTTTCCACATGAATGGGCGTAGCTTGTGTAACAAAATGGATGAGCTTCCAGGTAAGGTGCAAAGAGTTGGTGTCATGTCAATTGGCATGGACATTGTGAAGCCCTGACGTCATGGATGAGAACTAGACTTTCAGAGGTTCTGCACTTTGCGCACGGATCGGTTCGCAGAAAGGGAGGCTTCACGCTACATGCGGCAATTGAGCAAGACGTCTGCAATGGGGAGGACTCTACTACTTCCAAGAAATCTGATACAGGGAGCTGAGTACTCCCCGAGAGGATGAAATTCTTCTTCATGGTCGGTGAGAAGCGCCGGTGAAGATGATTTTGTTGGTCGTGATGGTGATGCCTTTGACAGTGGAAGGAGGTGATACGTGAAGGATGCCGAGTGTTGAGATGTTGGAAATTAGCTGTAAATAATCCCTTGGAATGGAAAATTTTGCCTCATTCTTAAGATTTCCTAAGAGGCGTTTTCCTAAGATATCAAGCGAAGAAGACGCTGCCCGAAAAAAAACTTCAATACGCCGGAACCTCTCACAAGTTAAATTCCTGTCACAAGACTGCAGTGCCTGGATACGCTGTTGCTTCTCTTCAACAGGTTTTTACTGCACGCAATGTCTCGTTTCAGTGTCTTGTTATTTTATCATTTCATTTGCATCTTCCTGATTATTCTTACACGGCTTGGTTTTCTTAGCGAAGTTCCCTGCACCGGTTGCACCTGCAATAATACGATACAGCTCTTGGACAACATATTTCAGGATCGAAGTTTTACGGCATGAAATGCAAAATGTGCAGAAGTCAGATCCAATTACTTGCTTTCATGACATGACGACGATGAGGTCGTGCTCAGGTTAGACCTGTGCCTGGGACTTGACTTTTTTGCCGGGGACACGTGATTATTACGATTCAATGAATATCGAGGGTATGCCATTAAACTGCAATTTAGATTTCAGGCCTATTCCTTCTCTGCAAGGAAAAGGTAGCCGTATGCCCGGCCCAGAATCACTGAGAGTGTAATTAATGTAATGGTGGCTTTAATTGTCATTCCATAGATGTAAGTCAAACAAAGGAACCACATATAACTTAATTGCTACAAAATGTGCAAATGGGAAGTTGTAAGATCTCATAGGTTTATGCGTAACTCGTGGAACGTCGAGAATCACATGATATCATGACTCACTCGTGATAATTCATTTTGCATATACTCATAAGATATTCATGTGTATCTCATGAGGTTTTTCAACAGGGGAATACATGGCCTTTTGTGCCGTGTTTCATTGACCTATGTCATTGACTAATTTAAAACGATAGCGCGGCGGATGGAGGGAAAATGGCTCTATTTCGTAGTTGGCTTCATGAGGAGTAGGATGGAATGGTCGGCTGCATTGTCGCTCCTAAAAAAAAGGAAAGTGCGGAGAATACCTAATTTCTGCTTGGCGATTGACTGAGGTGTATACTCTCCAGCGTTTTCTCTCCGGCGTAGAGGAAGAACTGTTCTTCTGGTACCTATATCGGAGAAAGATCAGCGCTTTTGAAAGGATTGTCGCTCGCACAGTAAGATTGGGATAATATCATTTTCAAATGAGGGACGGTAGCAATTCAGATTGCAATAATTGCGCACGCGAATGCCTTTGACTCCGGTCACGAGAGCAGAGTTTCCTTGGGACGAATGGAACGCATCCATGGTATTTGGGAATATTCAATTTACGTCCAAGATGAGGGTGAGGAGCACCTTTGACTTTAAGAGACCACCCTAAATATATAATGTCTTATTTTTCTAACACCCACCAAGCAATACTTCATCCACAATCCGTAGGGTTAGCTCGGTCACAAATGGAAAGTGTGCATGTTATCATGTAGCATGAAAAGGAGGGAAGAGGGTTCAGGAAGCTGCATCTCATGGCCGAGCGGGCAAGCTCCCATTTCAACTACGAAAACGATGTACGCTCTTACCCTTTTCCCTGAGTGAGGACCTTCATCATAGAGCGGAAGTGCACTTTCATCAGTCAACTAATTCTGTTAAAGGGCAATTAAGCATTCCCCTCTTTACAGAAGTAGGAGATTGATCCATCTCCATGTTGTAAATTCTTTTTCTTCCTTCATGATTGGCGCTTAAGAGCCACTAAACAAATTCGATAATTCATGACTACTCACAGTGTGCTGCAAATTCAATAAAATTACTCCTTTATGATTATCAATGTTGACTCTTTACTGGAAATCCATTTTCCTCAACATTAAAGAAATGCTAAATCCACGATGGTTCAACGTTGATAAGACGTGATTCATTCCATGACAAATGAACCAAGGGGTAACACCAGACCCACTACGATTTTCATGAAATTTTTTTGTTTGTCCTGGGTATTCGACGAAACCAAGAAATCTGACATTTCAGCGTTATCGCATCGTATGTGAAAAAATTTACAGGTTGCACAAATTTTGGTGATACCATCTTACCTCCGATCTTCAAAGCCCTGTAACTGAAGAAAGCTTCATGCTATGTCCATGATCAATGTGTCAAATTACTCGGAATAACGTGAGAATATGAAAAGGTGACACACACGATCACTCAGTAAAATTTCAATGCTATTTATCGACAAAGATTTTGATGTTTAAATTTGGGATGAGTCCCCAAATTTAAAATTCTGAGAAAAATAATTCAGTGGAAAGGTTCATGTTTTCGCTAGCGATAGGAAAAATTAGAAAATAGTAATATTTTTTGTATTTAAGTAATCAATTTTTTAATCAGCCTGACACGACAGATGCTGCAGGTATTTTCCACAGCTCCAGTTCACGTCTATGGGACGAAGCAGGCACCGAGAAAATGAAAACAGGCGGCGTTGTTTTCTCCATTTGTCGTAAAATTTGTTGCAATTCGTAAAAACTTGGTGACAATATAAAACATTGAAAGTTTATGGAATCATACCCTTGATTGCGTGCCCCTCCATTCTTGAGAGGGAATCATCATCGAGGAGAACAATTCCCATAGCGGAATTGTGGAAAGAAAAGACACAGTTGGTCCGAGATCGCAGTTTTGACAACGATATTTCCATATACTCTCCAAGTCGGTGAAAATTACTGGCTTATTCTCCAAGAAGGGTTTAACAGCTGAAGGAAATTTATTAAAATCAGCTGAGGATCTCACTTGTCAATTTAAAACTAGTGAGCATTAAGCGATTAACATGAAAAAAACATATGACAGCGATTAACATTTCCCATATCATAATGCTAAGAAAATTGTTCTTGGACTATAGGTACGGGGTCTTCAAAATGCCAGGCAACCCAAGCAGTTATGTTCCTTAGTACCATAAGCTGAGGTAAATGAACAATGGCAATTTATCTCTGTGGTTGATCGAGTTTTTTCAAACACTTTTTTTTTTCACTGGAACCTTATGCTACTTTCGGTTATGTGGCGTCACTACCAACTTGACCTGAGAAAAAATGTTGTGCCAAACGTTTCCATCTCTTTGTTTTACGGTCATATGAGACCATGTGCATTGGATTACGGTAACAAAATAAATATGGAATTTGAATGCGTGACCAACTTCATTGATTTTTTTTCAGTCATATCATCCTATGCTAATGTCACCCCTTAAAGCGAAAGGAGTGCACACATTTGGAAGAGATAAACCAGCCAACAGTGTGGTTATTTGATTCCTGAGGGTTTCTCCATGACAAATCGCATCCCCTATTACCCAATCGATATTATCCATGCATGTGTTTATACATTGTATGCGGGGAAAGATCAGTTATCGCATGAGAATTTCTGGATACTACCGTTTTTTGGCAATTTTAGCGCCATCTTGCTACGATTGTGGGAACGTGTGTTCCAATAGCTGGGATAGGTGGCTCCTTCTCCCATTGAACAAATACCAGCTTTCCTGAAAGACCTCAATTTATGCCATTCACTTTAGGAATGTTGCAATGGAAGTGTTTGTGGGAAGCCTTGAGCAAGTAAGCCCCACAGGGAGGAGACAGAAGAAACTATTATTGCACTCCCCTCAAACACTAGGACTCTCTCCCCCTCGCAGAGCGCCTAAAATCGAGCCAGGCAACAAGTAGTGATGGGCTAAATTCACCCCTCCTAAAGTCATACACTTGCTTACTGATTTACGGTTATGACCACTACCACAGCAATCAAAGCAAATATCTGTAGTACCGAGGACATAGGTTTTCATCAAAACCTCCACTGCCACATTCTGATCCCCGCGAAGTCGCAAGAATTAGTCTTTCGATGAAGATTTTAATTTTCCGTTTCATGAGGGCTACGTTTCCTTTCTCATTCGTAAAACAAGCAGAAAACCTCGAAATCTACTCATTGACTGGCTGACGTTGTTCAGGCGAAGATAATGAGACCTTTTCACAAAAATCAATAGGCGTAGTAGCGCCTAATACCTTTCTTCAACCCCTTCCCGCCACAATATTCAACCGCCTCGTATTCCAGTCTGAGAGCACCGACAGGAACGAAATTTGGCATACTTCATCCTCTCTTCACTACGGAATCGCTCCAGCAAATTTTAAGCTCTGAATTCACCATCACCTTAGTTATTGCTGTGCCGAGTTTCACATTTCTATATCTGTACAATTCAGTAGACAAAAAAAAATATTTGAAAACGTCACCCCCCAAAAATATTTCCCCTAGGCATGTATCCAAAAACTGACCTTTTTCCTGAACTCAGAGTCCATGTCACGTTTTAGCTCACGTTTCAGCTTCCATATTAATTCATTTCACTTAAGCAAAAAAATATCTAAAAATATCTCCCCCAAACTGGGTGCCCCCAGGGTATTACCTCTAAAGTCCGACTTTTTCTAAACTCTGCACCGCAAAAGGTACATGTGTAACAAGTTTCAGATTTCTATCTTCTCTACAACATGGTTAGAATCAGCGTCAGTCACCCAGTCACGATCGGTCATATGTATTAGATGCTCTATATCGTGATTTAAAAAAAAAAAAAACAATACATTGTGCAGTCAGGCATGAAATATACGCAATGACCATATAATTCACTCATGATTCACGGCACATCCGTTTTTAAGTTCAGTGTGGATAAATATCAGATTTTGCGGACTTCAGATATTCATTTCTGCTTTCATATCCCCGATATGTAGTGCCATATCCCTAGTGCCAAGTTTCATCTTTTCACACTAGTTCAGCACGCCAGGAAAAAAAGAAATACTTGTAAAGTCAGCTCACAAAAATATACCCCCAGGGGATGGATAGAAAATTTTGCATTTTTCCTGAACTCATCGTGTCGGTATGCACGTCCATGCCAAGTTTCAGCTTTCCATGTCTCTCCGTTTTACTCAAGCAAAAATAATGTTATGGAGGGGAATGAGTAACGGACAAAGAAGGCAAAAGAAGAACCAAGAAATGGCCAGAATTTGAACCCTGACCTTACGATTGCGAGTCAGATATGTTATCTACTACACCAAGGAACCCAGCCCATCCATATTCTCTCTGAATGCCATCCTCATCTGTCACAAATTATATTTAAGAAAAAGGTTTCCCTCCAAAATGTGTAACCCCAGGGCATGTACCTCCAAACTCGGATTTTTTCTGAACTAAGCATTCCAAAAGGTAGATGTGTACCAAGTTTCGTATATTAGATTCCGGCTCAGTCCAGAATGGGCATTGTGATGAACAGAGGATATGAAAGTGACGTTATGCTCACAAAAGACTATTCAAATTTCCGTCTATTAAACGGCCAGCGTGGCGACCGCAGGCCGCTAGTTTACTTCACTTTTTCAAACCGGAGTACCTTTTTGCGAAGCAACCGCAGCCTGAAGGTTAAAAATGGAGCAAATGTGCAAAATAACGCCACGGCCATGAATTCCAAGGATATGTAATCAAATCGAAAGATCCATTGATTTTTGCAAATTCGAAACGATGCCTCCTTGCTTCCCCCTGTTGAATTTCCTCCTCTCCCTCGGGAACGTTCAAAAGAGCCACTGGAACTGGAATTTGGATCCGGACGCATCGGATCGGCAAGACAGGAGAACAACTTTCCTAGCAAGCTTTCGTTCACGGAGATTTGGAGATGGATTTTGAGATCTCATGGGAATGTAACTAACTCCCATCGCACGAAAATACGCTCCTCGAGTCACTCGGCGGGTCTCTCAAGAAACGGACCAGAGGAACGTCGCCGCAGCATGGGATTCGCCTTGCACGAACGAGCGACGACGAGTAGCGACGAATACCAGCAGTGAGCACTGATGGGAAGGACTCCAATCGACTAATAGCAGTTTCAAGTAACATTTATGTATTTGTTACTATTACGAGTTAATTTGTACAGTATTTAAAAATTTGCAGATTGTTCAATTTATCCTCCATCTGCGTTGAACGTGACTGCGTGCGCGAGGGCATCGCCTAGAGTCTTCGCTTATTGTCTTCGCAGTGAGGTGTGAAGCAGAGGAGGGAGAGAAAGGGACCTTTCTTGCGAAAGAATGCTAATCGTTACAGGGATTCGTCACGTTCCATGACGATGACTCATTCGTCACACAGAACAAGTAATTTCCAGTACTCTATCAGTACCTTTTTGTACGAATTCCTGTAGCGCACCGGAAACTCCACGCAACAAAGCCACGAAGTATCTGATTGGAAAGAAAGTTCTCGGAATTTCATGAACAATTATTTGTACTGGATATTCAAGAAATTCCGAGAACTTTCTTTCCAATCAGATAATATATACTGTACGAGTATATATAATCATTTAAATGAACTGCGTTGCGGAAGACCCTTCCACTCGTGTCGGAGGATCGGAGCACGTGCCGGCATCCACACGTGTTGATCGCACGCAAGATACATAGAATAACCAGACATGCCTAGCGGCTCACGCGCTTTGGCGGCGAAGGATGGAGCGCAGTTACTGGAGGAACGTGCACGCACGTGAAGTGAGACCATGCAGGGATGGGACCCCTCTTCAGCTCTCCTCCATAGAGTGCGGTCATGCTGGATGTTCGTTACAGCTCCTAAGATTTTAACTTCACCCGTTATTTGGCGAGTATTTGTGCTTGGGGTTAACGAAAAGATATCCAGGATCGCATGAGGCTCAACCTGCACTTCCATCACCAATGTTTATGCGCTGCACGTTAGCCTATTCATCGTGTGATGTATAGTTGCCTCTCTCCTACCACGTAGAGGTTTGCATACGGCTTTAGGAGAGTCAACATCCAAAGAGAAACCACAAAAAGAGAGGGTAATTGGCAGTACAGGTTGAATGGAATTCCTCTGATTTTAGCACTTTACCTTTTCAATATTTTCATTTATGTCCATTTCCTCCTTCCGTTTTCAGTTTCGCTCTCAGCATACAGCCTTTTCATGCGGAAATATGTCCTGGTGCGGGCAAAGAGCTACAAGGCCCCATTCGGAATCTCGGAGTACTTGCCTTGCAAATGAAAAAAAAAAAACAATTCCGAAAATAAATCCATGCTCAAGGTGCAGAGGTGCAGTGAGGCATTGTGGAATAGCTGGTTTCTTTTGAACCTTGTTCTTGTGATCCCCATCATAATCAGTGAAGCGGAAATTATTCGAGAAAACAAAGCTCATTGCTTTATTCTGTAAATCTGTTCGGCCGAAAGCCGAAAGCCATTCGTATCACATGTTTTGGAACTCTATGGAAGGTGATGGGAGGATCATGATTCCTCGTGTCTCTCCATGTATTTTTGAATCTAGATACAATGCCCGATTATCCGCTGCTTTCTTCGATTTCTCGAGTGGCAGCAGGTAGACGAGAGAAAAGAAAAAACGCCACGAGAAACAAAGGAAACGAAAAGAGAGAACGAGATTGTGATTGCGTCTACCGTCTGCGGCGCAGGCAGAGGGAGGGTCACAGCTAGTCCGACCTCCTCCAGAGCTCGAAATGGAATGAATGAAGTGAGCGCAGTCGCGGCCTTTTATAGCGCGCAGTTACGAGCGAAAAATGTTTTCACGCACCAAGCCTCTCTGGAGAGCCTTGGATCGCACGTGCGCACGTGCCCGGGTGCGGGAATCGCCTGGGGCCTCGATCAAGACGCGTCGACTCCATCTAGTCGACTCTGTGGTCTCCCCTGTTCCCTGCCGGCAATTACTCTCTCGATGTATTTTAATATCATATTCTCACTTGCTCCTTAAATTTTCATACGGTTTGGGGGTTATGTATCACTTTAGGAAACGTTCTTAGTTCGTGAAGCGATTTAAAATAATTAAATCCGAAATATTATATTTTAAATGTTGACTGAAATTTTTGGGAAATTTTCTGAAATTTTCAAATACTGAAATTTGAAGAATCCGACATCGAAAAATCTGAAGAGTAAAGCAAATTGTAATTAGGTGCGAGAAATGCAAGACCTCTGCGCGGCCAATCATCGACGCCTTGTCCTTCGCCAGCTTGTCTCCGATCGACCTTGAGAGGAAAATCGGGTTAATTTCGTAATCGCTGGGCAGCCTTGCCTTTCGCGTCGCGTCCGCATTGTAGCTGTGGTTGGCCGTGCCCTCGGATCGTCCGGTTTCCATCCGGTTCGAGGCGGAAAAATTGCGAAAGCGTTTCATTGGGAGGTAATTCCTTTTTTTTTTCTTTCTTGGGGGGCGATTAGCCGAGTGCTTCGCTGGATGCAGATTCTCGAAGCTTTTTTTTTTTTTTTTTTTTAGGGTG
>CAJPEV010002094.1:0-42910 GCA_905338385.1 Darwinula stevensoni | reverse complement strand
GGGGGGGGGGGGGGGGGGGGGGGGGGGGGGGGAAATGTCTTGGTATCACGATGGGGCAGTCTGACCAATGCCTATTAACCTACATTTCTAAGATGAAACGCACTCGATGACGGAGTCTAAAATCCTTCCTCGCACGAACCATCAAAGAAAGGGGAAAAAAAAGACGGATACCAGCAGATCGATTCGAGCAACTTAAACACGAGATCGCGCAACCCTACCAGGGACTCAGTGCCACCCCGTCTGGCCTCCAGCCAACACGTACCGCTCACGTACCGGAATGATTTCGTCAGCGAGAGAGAAGGGGAGGTCGTGGAGCGCACGCCAGAAGAAACCGGAATGCCATCCCCGAGCCCCGGGGATCTTGTTCCTCGGCAGAACCAGTTCCGGGAACGGTCGACGTCATCGGTGAGATACGAACCAGTCACGGTGAGATGCGGGGACTCGCCCTTTCGCGCTGTCTGAATCGGCTCGCTTCCGGGGAATTTTCTTTTTTTTTATTTCCTTCGTGGATCGTCGCAGTTTCTCTTTTCCGCTTCCGGGAAGGGTCCGGCGTAGAAATTCGCGGAAATGCGGTTCCATTCGGGGTGGGCCAAGTTCAAAAAAGAAACGCGGTAAACAAAGACTGATGAAGCGCAGATGGAGAATTGGGGCTCCCTAGTGACATCTAACGGATACAATTTCAATTAGGATCACGCGATTCGAGGATGCCTTGACGTCATCCTGTAGCGGGGAATTTCCTGGGATGACGATGCATGATTTCACGTATGTGGAAAAACAACCTATATTCCCGTGAAGAATGAGAGGAAAACCTTCCATCCCACCTTAAAATATTTTTTACAGACCTCCGGATCACATGGATTGTTCGCAAAAAAAAGGAAGCATAATTACTTTTTTTTTTACCGTTCTTAGTCGTAAGTAGGTTCTAGGGGCGACAAGGATGTCGGAGCAGGCGGCAGCCCTCTTCAATACCGTTTCCTCCACCTTCTTCCCCAACGTGGACCTGGCCAAGGCGAAGAGCCGACCGCTCCCCTCAGGTTCATTCCCTCTCTCTCATTGCATGCCCTCCCTCGAATGACATCTTCATTGCCCCCCCCACCCCCCCACCCCCTGTGCAGGTGCGGAGGTGTCCAGCAGCCTGCCCCTGCAGATCTGCCTCCACTTCAACGCTTACCTCTGCCCCTTCTGGATCTCCGCCTCCGTCGCCTGCCTCGTCGTCAAGGTACGGCTTAAAACCGCGCATCCCTCGAGTCGCATCGCTCAATCTCGAAAGCGGGAAAAGACGTTCCACATCCATTTTCCGTGAAGTGAAAGAACGCATTCCATTATCGCTTGAGAGAAAGGAAAAATGTCTCGAACGAAAATCCTGTCAAGCCCCATTTTTCCTCCTCCATTTCTCTAATGTGATATGGATGACTCGAAAAATCTTTCCACTTACCACTTTCAACGCTGAAACTCTCCAGCGACAGATTCCATTTTCGATTGATCGATTCATTCATCCATCCCCTCCTTAAAAAAAAATCGACCTCGTCCATCCCTCATAATCATTCATTTCTCTTGGAATTTTTAAATGTCCCAGCTCAACCTCATCTGTCTCCCCTCGACCCCCCGCCTCATCCCCCCAACATACTAATCACCCAACACACTAATTAACGACGCAAACGATCTCGCCAGTTCCCCGGACTGAGCGAGATCTTCCAGCCGCTGGCCGTGACGATCGTCTCCGTGCTGGGGATCCTCGAGGCCGTCCGCATCTACCTCGGCTACACGGGGAACCTCATGGAGAAGGCGAGTCCAGCGATCGGTCGCATATTATAATTTAATTAATTAGTTAAGAGAGTAGGAGTGAATTCCTGATTGTTCATAGATGTAATTGGGCAGTTATCAGAGAAAGCCACCTCCGAATTGGCTTCGAGTGAGTTTTCGAAATTTTCGGAAAAAAAACCTTCAGAAAATTATAGAAGCTCGTTAACAAATTAGAGCCGTCGTTGAATAAACGGAGGAGAAATATTTTTCGATATTATGAGCATTTTAAGCGTTAGTCAAATAAATGCGAAAAAAGGGAAGAAGGATGACTTGCATTTCTCGGAAGACTCGGGGAATCAGGCGAAGGATAAAGCTGAAATTTGCTGACAGCGTTTCCATTCATGGTCATTTTGATCCGAAGGGTTATTGCATTACTAGTTTTTTCAAACTTGTTCTGCGTCAGGACTGTCATGTATGCAAATATTTGTTTTTAAATTCAAGTACATCTGAAGTCTTAGAAGAAATTAGCGAAGAAACTGCATGCTAAACGAGGACTTAATGCTGCAGAACGCAAAACCGAATTATGCGTGTGCCAAATCATAAAAAAATTGCAAAATATTTTCAGATCCCGGAGCTGATCGGTTTTTGGCTGCTGACACTGCTGCTGCAGCTGCCGCTGCTGAGCTTCGCGGTGCTGAGCGACGGGCTCCGGGTGGGGACCTTCGAGGCGAGCCTCCACGCGACGCTCCTCGCGTTCGTCGCGGCGGAGCTGGGATTCGGGTACGTGGCGATCCGCGACATCGGCAAGGAGCAGGCGCTTCGGTTTCGCGTCGCGGAGATGCGCGAGGAGAAGAAGGAAGAGGAGACGGAATTCTGAAATTCTTTTGTCCGCCTTCGTGCATGTAAAATAAATGCGGTTTTACCGGACATATTCTGGCAACATAATTGTCAGAAAGTGTTATATCATTTATTGTTATTTCTTTTCTATGATGGTCTATGCTTTCCGTCGCGTTCCAAAGAAAGAGGAATTTATTAGAATTATTTTTCGATCTTCACCGTGCCTACCATTCGGCGCTACAAGATGACCTCGACCCCCGGCACAAGATCCTACGAGAGCAGGGGACTTTTTTCCCCTCCAGAGCGGAAAAGGGCCTTGAATAGAGCTGCCAACAGCCTTTTCGTTGGCCCGCTCAATTGAGGAAGTCGCACATCCAGCAGCGACATCCAGGCCCATTCCGCTCCATCGACGGGGCGAAGAGCTTCCGAAATGAAACGGGAACACGTCCGAGCAATATTTCTTGGATTACGATGAATTTTTTGGCACTTATTCCATGGCATCCGGAAAACTTCTGCACCATTTGAGTTTCGTATTTTGGCAACTTCACGCGTAATTGTTCGGCAACACGGAATGCCATCGTACTCCTTCCCCCCCTTACCTCACCTACACTTCTCTCATGGCCCTAACCTTCTGCTTTTCCCCTTCAATTCCATCTCCCCCTCCCTCCCTTTCCCCCTTCCTACTACTTCTTTGCACCCTGCCTTTTTGCAGCTATACGAAGAGATGGCACTACTGTCGTGGAAGACCCGGTCCATGTTCTTCATTTTGCTTAATTTCTTTTAATTTCTTTCATGTTACATGGCAGGAGAGCTACATACGGGTATAAAAGTGGGTCGCGCAGTTGGAGCACTACGGTGCTTCGGCATCGCATCCACGAAGCTAATCTGACCGTGCTAGTCCGCCTGGTCGAGATCCTGCCAGTCCTCCGATTGGACGACATCCCGATGACTCCATGGTAACTCGAGCGCAGAGCTGCGGTCAATTCTCGGCGGGGACTCGCTTCGCTATCAGAACTTCTCTGATTAATTACATGCGGCCAACAATGATGAGATTGATCAAGGATAGGAGCCAAATTCGTATCAAAGTTAAACATTTGACACTGAGTAAAGAAATGCACATTCGGTACGACGGCATTGTATCAACCTTGACAGAAGGTTCAAGCGTAAGGACTATCAAGAAGTTGGCAAATCAGCCAAGAATCAATAGCAATTAAATGCCAACTCAGCGTAATTAGCAGCATTTTAAACAAGTAGAGACCATTCTACTACTAATGACATTTCACCCATTTGGATTTATCCATGATAGTCCAATCCGAATTTAAAATCCCTATGTGCCTGTAAATTAATCTCTCCACACTTATCCATTTAAAAATGGACTATATTACAATTTATAGAACTTTAAAAACCGAAATACCCATACAAAACATTTTCCCCTCGAACACATGTATTTCACCACTTTCTCACCAGAAATTCGCCTAAACAGCTTCAGGGGGCTGAAAAAAAGACGACAAAGTAGGGATTCTCCGATTTTTATTCAAAGCAGATGGTAAAGAATTCTTCCTCAAGCAGGATCTTGAGAAAAGGTAAGACTTAATGGTGAAATTCCGGTAAAACCATGGGAAGATTCCCATGGTTGTCTTCGCGATCCTTGGGAGAGGCCCTCTCAAGTCGTCAAGTCATGAGCAAATAATGAATGGAAGACATTTATGCAGACAATGCCATGGTATGAATCTCTCGTGCAGGTCATTCTTGGATCAAAAAAAGCATACGGCTGATGCGTTTAACATATGGTAATCATTACCTCAGTGCCAATGTAACACCCATCATATAAGGTGAGAATCACATCAGAGTATTCTGGAAAGATGAGGTAAGTTTGGAGTGAAAGATACCTTGTCGGTAAGATATATGATATCTGTGTATGATAAATGAATGTAATATGTATGTGAGGCGCAGGTGGAAAGGTCGGAACTGTAAAACAGAAGTATTACAGGTAAAAGAGAGGTAAATGGTAGGGTAAGGGTGAAATAGGGATGGTGAAAAAAGTTTTGGAAGGAAACTAGTAACAGATGATGACAAGAAACCATGGAAATACCCCTCTCTTACTGCAGTTTCGCCGTCGAAAAATACCTCAGGGAAAAATAGCTTCGATTGGGAGGGTATGGACCGTCACTCGTGACTTCACGAGTTCATCGACATGATCTCCTCGATCCAGCGAACAAACCTGATAGGAAGGCAGAACAATAGGGTCAGCAATCATCAAAAACGGCCAAAACAGGGAAAAAGTTAAAAAGAGAAATGATTATTGCCTTCATTTATTACAGGTGACTTTAGGCGCGCAAACTTGTTAATGTTCTTTCGCAATTTTCATTCACGATGGAGATTAATAAAGAGAAAGGGGTCAATCACATGATTATAATAAGAATAAAAAGGAAAGATGTTAGACGCCTTGGATACATTTTCAAAGGACATGCTTATATTGCCAAGTTAAATACGATTGGAATGAAAAAAGTAGAAATTATTATTGCTGCTTCTTAAAAACCACATTAATATACTATGCAAATAGATATACTAGTATATGTTCACTCCAGTTCCCATATTCAAAGAAGGATATAAAGAAACTCTTAACAAGAGATTATCTGCATGGAACTTCTGACAAGAAGTACCATATTGTATCTTTTTAAATGCGCTTTTTCTTTATATTTTTAATTTCCATGGCAATTTTGAGCCAGCTTAGCAAAGGAGCAGCATGGGATGAAAGCATTTCTTACCTATTGACTCTAGTGAAAACACCATACTGGCCAGGTTCATAATTAGAGCATTTCTGTCCCGGTCTTTCGTAGATATGACTGACGATTCCTTCGACCACCCACTGACTGTTCAGAAGACTATGAGAGGCGAAGACCATGGGACTCCCGGAATCTCCTTTGCACACCGTCTGATATTCTACAAGAAAATAATATGGTCACCCACATATTGAAATATTCTTAAATTTCGTAAATCTCAGTGATAGCACACTTCAGGGTGTCATGATCGATTATATTCGTAGCAGTGAAAAATTAAATAGATGATACATTACTGGTACAACAGGATTAAAAATTTACTTCTATATTGCACCCACGTATCTTTATTGTAAGCACTTCCATATTGCGAGGATGTAATAATGAAAGAGGAAAGTCATACGCAATCGAAATGACATAGATTGGAGTGATTGGAATGATACCTTTATTATGCTCATTCACACTTGAGGAGGAAGAGTTGCGTCCTCCGGCGCAAAATGTGTTCCTGGAGATGGTTCTAGGGTGCGTTGCTGTGATGTCGTCGATTTTACTTCGACATTCATGCGGTGGAATGACCGTCAGCTGCACCTAGGTCAAGACATCTGCTGCCCGGTTTGAGGAGTCTATTCCCCAACCTGTCACCTGGCGTTAAACAGGAATGAAAATAATGAGACAACCGAAAAAATGAGGCATCAGAGTGATGATGTCATACATATCCTCGGTGAGGACCGCCAATTTTATCCTGTACACAATCCCAAAAATTGATCAGACAGTTCATCATTGGTCGGCAGACAGACCAATTGAACACGTTCCGTGATATTAGCCGAATCGTAGAGTTTCAAAAGGGCAATGTCACGCTCCAAGTCAGTGTATTGATCATGCACAATGATCTGCTTCACCTACAAACAAAGGGTTCACCATCAGGGATCGAAAATCATTTCAACATGCAGATTGGCACGAAAATCATTATTGTTTGCACCTTTATTTCTTGGGCCACTTTTTGGTCCATGGATATATTTCGATGATGCTTGCCGAGATAGACAAAGAAATCATTCGCATCTCGAACTTCGTTGTAGTTGTCCACGACGCAATGTGCTGTAGTGAGAACCCATTGTCTTGCAATCAGAGCTCCTCCACAAATGATATCTTTCTCATGGACATCATAAATGGCCGCTTGCCAAGGCCAAGCCCCAGGTGTTGCTTTCTTTCCTCCACTAATCAAACGCTGAGCGGATGCACCAGTTTTTTTTTATTCGGCCGCACTCTATAAGCGCAGAAGAACCCGCCAGCATCTCGTTATCTTACAATTTATATAGATCATTCAATCGAATTCTCAATAATAAAAAAAAACACACCAGGTTCACAGAGGGGATCACGGCCTGTCCATTCTCCATTCGCTCCACATGTCCGAACACGTGGACCCCGTAGAATGTAATACGGCTTACATGTGTAGTTCACTTTACTCCCGACGAGGTATCTCCTATCTTGAATACATTCTGTTTCAATTTTGGAACTGAAAGAAATAGAAGCTTTTGTAAGTAGCGAGTCGTAACGCTCCCACACTCCCACAGAAGAAAAAGTGTTTCTCTAGCAGAAGCAAAGTTTCCTTGTGAAACATCAAAAAAGTTTAATTCCCATATTGATCACGCGAGCAAATAAATAAATGTATGATGACGCTGGGGTTTGCCATTTGATGAAGTTGGGGTGGGGCTGAAAATTCCCTCAAACATAGAAAACACGAGAGCATGGTTGAATAATCTTACCTCCCCTCATCATTAGAGCATGAGAGAAAACTGAAGCGTCCGTATTTGATGCGAGGAGGTGGTTCACAGCCTGTCACCCCTGATTCCATCAGATCAAGATTTTTCAAATCGGTCCCATTTTCGCATTTCCCGCTAACTTTCTCCAACATTTCGGGAGAAAATTTCAACCAGTATGAGGCACAGTCACACTTGATGGGATTGTCTGCGAAAGAGGACGACAAAGATGCAAGAAGGAAAGAAAGAAGCAGGAACCACTTGGGCAGTCTTGGAACTCACCATCTAGGTAGAGAAAACCATCTCCCTGTGACATTTCCTTCAGGATCCGGTGAAGGACCCGCCCGTCAATCGTAGCTATCTTATTACGTTGAAGGTGCACTTTCGTGCTGGTCCAAAGATCTGCAGTTGACATGGACAATTCTGTTATTTGATTTGAAACATTTATATGATTTTTTAATGCGGGTTTTCTCAATAAAGTGTTGATCTGAAAACCCTTACCTATTCCATTTAAATTTACTATCAATCAGATCCACTCCACGGACTTTAGACACAATTCTAAAAAACCGGAAGTTCTATAATTCATTACAATTATGAATGGTCAATTGAATACTTCAGATTAGCACACTTCATGGACGATGTAGTCAAATGCTATGTACCAGTGTTCATTGTGTAAGTGTTCATTCCATTTTTGTTAAATATAGTACCTGTTTATTTTTGGAAATTGCTTGCACGAGATTCCGTGCTTTAGGATGTAACATGAGCCACGAAAACGCAAATTATATTTTTCCTCGCCTAATAGCTGTAAGAAAATGTAATTAAAATGATTATCAAAACGTGAAAGTGTTGAACCCATTTCCTATTTTCAATTTCCTTTTGTGGAACTCAGGTGGCATTGCGCAATGTAATGTCATTGTTTTTAAAATGTAACCCGAGTCACGGTGGAATGTTATGATCATGCACTCTCTGAAGAAAATGTTATAGGGGGGATTATTGATTCATAAGGTTTGTAACCACAGACTCTATGTCAATTACATCCCCCAGGTATGGAAAAAACAGTCCGGCCTGATTAGATGGGATAACGGAAGATGACTCGTTACTCACTAAAGCTCCCCTTTGACTTGGAAGCAGGAAATCCGTCACGCACGCTGTTGGACTTGAAGGATGGAAGTGAGGTCAAGTAATTACTGGAGAGGCCGAGTTCCCTCAATTTGGGAGTTGCCCATTTGCCGAACCCCACATTCGTGATTTCATTGCGATGAAGGTCGAGTTCTTCCAGGCTGTCGCTCTTGAAGGCTGGTACTGACATCAAGGAATTGCCCCCGAGACTGAGTTTCCTCAATTTGGGAGTTGCCCATTTGTCGAACTCCACATTCGTGATATTATTATAACTGAGGTCGAGTTCTTCCAGGCTGTCGCTCTTGAAGGCTGGTATTGACGTCAAGGAATTGCCCCCGAGACTGAGGATCCTCAATTTGGGAGTTGCCCATTTGTCGAACTCCACATTCGTGATTCTATTGCGATGAAGGTCGAGTTCTTCCAGGCTGTCGCTCTTGAAGGCTGGTACTGACGTCAAGGAATTGGCGGAGAGCTTGAGGATCCTCAATTTGGGAGTTGCCCATTTGTCGAACTCCACATTCGTGATTTTATTGCCACCGAGGTTGAGTTCTTCCAGCCTGTCGCTCTTGATGGCTGGGACTGAGGTCAAGTAATTGTTGTTCAGCCAGAGTTTCTTCAATTTGGGAGTTGTCCATTTGTCCATTTCCACATACGTGATTTTATTATTATAGAAGTAGAGTTCTTCCAGGCTGTCGCTCCTGAAGGCTGGGATTGAGGTCAATGAATTGGAAGAGAGGGAGAGGATCCTCAATTTGGGAGTTGCCCATTTGTCGAGCTCCAAATTCGTGATTTTATTACGACTGAGGTTGAGTTCTTCCATTCTGTCGCCCTTGAAGGCTGGGACTGAAGTAAGTGAATTACTTGAAAGGTTAATTACCTTCCCTTTTGGAAGTTGCCTCTAAGGTGAGATGGGATGAAAGTACATATATATTGCGATTTCGTTTGGGAATATGTAGTTGACATATGCACATTTTGATATTAAATATAGAAGTAAAGAGTGAGACATAATATTCATGTAAATTTCCTTCAATTGACCCAAAGAGACGTGTGAAAGTTTTTATTTCCACCATTATGCGGATTAAGAGGAACCAAGTAAGGGAAGGGAGCAGTGGATGGGGTTGATATTGGGGAATTTTATTGATGGTGCTGAATTTTATGTGATTGGAAAAACCTGTAGAAACGAGAACGCTGACTCACCAGGGCAAATTGGAAGGCCATGAGGTCACTCTTAGTGCTGAGCCAATTTCATATGATGTGATAGCATCCGAACAATCAACTGACACATAGCCTATTGAATCTTCAGCGCACTTGCAGGGTTTTATGGATTCCGTGGGGCATTCAAATATTCCAGACACCAAGGAGGGAAAGAAAAGGATGATGATGGGCAACAACGGCATCATTGCTATATTCCTGTTGGAAGGAGAGAACATTCTTATACGTGACAGCAGTCATGTCAGAAGAAAAGCTTATACTGCAAGTGATTCTAACCGATTTTAATTAACTCACATTTCTTCATTTTGCGATCCTCGACAGCACATATAACCATTCCCCGATCATTTGGGAAATGCGACACTTTCAATAAGCCATAAAGTAATAAAAAAATGATCGATTCCGTCAAATAAAAAAACCAATTCTAACATTTGTTTTCGTCCAAAAGATCTATTAGGAGTTCGTGTTGGTCTCGTCCTCGTCATGAGAATGTTAATGTACAGTAATTCCCTGTGCCCTTTGCTGAACAATTCAACAGCGTCTGAACATTATTAGCATGTACTCGCCAACATCTCCCAAAAAGATGCTCATATAATGTTTCTCCATCCCGTACATAAAATGTAGATTCATAAAAGGGAAAATTGAGTAGGTTCCAATGTTCATTTAATGTCGTTCATGAAAAACATCAGAGAAATGATGAGGCTTATGCAGGAACAAAGGGACAGGGCAACGAAAATACTGCAAGTGGCTCACGGAAATTTTTTCATGGAGAGAAGAGACTGTCGAAATATTTTTTTTTTCAGTTTCAAAAAATAATTTTTCAGTACATTTTACACTACTATTAATGACTGTAGCTTTGTACTCTGACAGAGGCTCCAGAAATCATATTGAGTAAGACTCAACATATCAGATTTGCCCAAACTCGTGTCCCACGGGATCCGCTTCACTGGTGACCAAATTTTCAACAGACATAAAGAACTCAAGGTTAATTTTTCTTTGCAGTAAGAGAAGATGCAATTAGTAAAGAGATAAAGTTGGAATTTCAAATTGTCACGCTTTGGATGAATAACATGATATGCATTATGTCTAAGCTATGCCGTGGACAAGGCATGATTTTGCACGGGATACGAATGCATCTCTCTAGAACCGTTCCGACCCGCGGATCGAGGGGGAGAGAGGTCCGCAATTAAGTTTCTTGTTTGGTGCAGGCGAAAACGCTTTCAAAGTGTTTTTTCCTCCTGCAGTTTACAGCTTCTGGCGGACTATTGTGACCTATGAGAGAAATGAGCAGGCTAGCACGAATGGGACCTCATGGGATGGCTGGAAACGTCAGCAAAGCTGCCTAGAAAAATAAACCCTGAGACCCCGATTTTTTAAGCTTAGAGCTTAGAAACCGAAGCAAGCTGCATGTAGGCCCGATCAGCCCGACACGACCCGCGGGTGGGGTCGTGTACTATCACGATTCGAATCGGGCCGATGGAGTCGAATTAGGAAAAGCGGCCCCCAGCAGACCTCCGGTAGACAGACAGACAGACTGAGGACGTCGGCTATTATTACATCGATAGATCGCACCCGCGTGCACGGGATCCACATCGGGTGTAACAAATTTTCTACAGAACGGGTTGGGATGAATTCCGAAGTGGACAATCCGGAGAGGTATATCGCACGAAAATACTTCATGAATAGGCTACAGTGATCTCGTATGTTTCATCTGATAGAGTTGAGGTAAGAGTGTGTCATTAAAATGTTGATACGTGTATAATTTGTTACGTTTTACGTGGGAATTCAAAAATAAGGATGCCTTGCCCCCCGCTCGGGTCTTTGAGTGTGATAGCTGCGCAATGAATTGAACTCCTGATTGCCAGTCAGGTGGGTGCCAGTACTCTAACGAACGCAGAACATAAAAACAAACGAAAGTAAAGGAAAGAAAGCGGGAAAGGAAAGCGGGCGCTCTTCCCCTCCGTTCAAGGTGGCTGTGTTGAACGTGCGCGCACCACTCACTTTGCTTGCCGATTCTACAACCCACACTTCTTAACATTGAAATTACTACTTACTTGTCTACTATCAGGTTGTAAAGGTGAAATTTAGACATTTTCCAGAAAACAAATTATTGACAATTAACTCAACAACGACTAGAGTTCAGTCTTGCAGGTAATCACCATCAATATCAATCACATTTCGCCACTTTTGCTGCAAACGTTCAATCCCGTGAGCATAGAATGACTGGGGTTTTCATTGAAGAAAGTCTCGAGCTCCGTTCTCACCTGCTCATTGTCATTGAACTTCATACTGACAATGTGGTTCTGCAGGGCGCGAAAGAGGTGATAGTCAGTTGGCGCCAATCTGGGCTGTAAGGTGGATGAGGCAGAACCTCCCAGCCCAGACTGGCCAGCTTCTCTGAGGTCATCTTTCCTCTATGTGCTGGCGCATTGAAGAACTGGACCGTTTGAACACTAAGATCAAAGAACTTCGTCCACAAATTGACAAAGTCCGATACAACCACGACAATGCGCCAGCACATAGAGCAAAGATGACCTCAGAGAAGCTGGCCAGTCTGGGCTGGGAGGTTCTGCCTCATCCACCTTACAGCCCAGATTGGCGCCAACTGACTATCACCTCTTTCGCGCCCTGCAGAACCACATTGTCAGTATGAAGTTCAATGACAATGAGCAGGTGAGAACGGAGCTCGAGACTTTCTTCAATGAAAACCCCAGTCATTCTATGCTCACGGGATTGAACGTTTGCAGCAAAAGTGGCGAGATGTGATTGATATTGATGGTGATTACCTGCAAGACTGAACTCTAGTCGTTGTTGAGTTAATTGTCAATAAATTGTTTTCTGGAAAATGTCTAAATTTCACCTTTATAACCTGATATTACTTGTCTTTCTCCATTAAAATATTCACCATCGCAATTAGCTTACCAAGAGCTTGCGATAGATGTATCCCACGTACTATTCGGGGTCCACGGGTGGTCCACTCGGGAAGTCTTTCCCGCAGGGCAAAAATTTTAATTACCAGTAAAATGAGTTCATTGAGTAATGATATGTAAGGGGCGTCGTTAAGATAGAAGAGATTGTGTATTCGGATCCAAGAGAGAACATTAAAGAAGCAGTGTCGGGAAAATGTCCTAATTAAGTTTTAAATTAATTAATTATGATTTTGTATCTTTTTGCTCAAGGTTTCAGACCATGACAATCAATATGAGACCAATGTCACCTTCAGACGATTCAGGGTTTGGTGATTCGGTAAACTGTGTAATCTGGATGAAGATGATGCATTTGGAACTACTCGAGGGCGAAGCTGGAAAAGGCCTGGAAGTTGTACTTTCATGCTGAAAAATGACTTTCACACACCTGAAGGAATCTATCGGCGCCGACGGTTCCAGAGCTTGCTAGGAGTCAACTTCCACGGGATCCCGCTTCAGTTTCCTTTCGCGCTTCACTGTGGAAAGGGATGTTGCTTTATCTGGGGAAATCCGCTTGGGGTCCCGGTTCGTGCGGGATATGACTTTTCCGCTGATTTTCTTCCTACCATCCTTCATGATAAGAAGTAATGTTCTTTTTCTCCTCTAAACAAAACTCGACGCTTGATGGACCCCTAGGAGCGAACAATGGGTATACACAGTCAATTTTTTTTCAATATTTTCTGGTTCTTCCTCATAAAAATTTTATGCTAAAATGTGCAAAAATGAATTTCGACTAATCCTCTGAAAAGAATTCCAGCACTTCCTAGGAACTCCTAACTGACCAAACGGAACGTCTGAACCGAAGGAGCGCCTTCTGAAACTGAACGTTATGAAAAAAAATCATCTTACTTAAAGGGGAATAAACGGAGGTTTGAGTTATAACTTTCAACACACTGGTGATCTGATAGCAATAAACTTAATTGAAACTCACATCACGCAAAATAGCTGGTGATCAGTGTTCCAAGATATATGATCACTCAAATGTCGGAGAGAGTTTCACGAGGCCGACAGTGTCCAAAAAATCGCTACTTCATGAAAATATGTCGATACTCACGCTTGTGGAAGATGTAACCCGGGAAATTGATAGGATACATTTTTTCTACCGCTCACAATGGATTGGATGTCACCGACCAAACAGGAACGACCTCAAAAACGTCCTCCCCCCTTCTATCCCCCCCTCCCTCCCCCCTCCATGCTCCCGGCCTTTTTCGCGGCAATACGAATAGAATGCACTACTGGCAAGGAAGACCTGTTTCAGGATCTTAATTTTTATTCATATTTTTCTAATGATCTTAATTGAGATACATAGAAAAACATCTGACTGTAAACATCGGGCGTACAGGTGGAACTCGACATGGGTTCAGCGTCTCATCCACGAAACGAATTTGTTCTGGAATTTTCCAGTTTCTCAATTACATAATTTATTTTCTGTTTAGCTTATTTTCTCTCATAATTGTGCCTAATTTGTTTATTAATTTATTTATGCGTCGCTTCATCAGCATAGTTCTATCGCCGAGTTCTTTTTCCTTGAAAAAGGACGATTCGTCCTCTGGGAACGTCGTCTTTCCGTCTCTCGTATCACTCGCGAGAGTTCTCAGTTCCTGTCGATAATTCCATTAGGCAGACGACAGCCTCGTCTCGGGTTCATCTTCGTTCTGGTTTCCGTGCAGACCAGAGAAGAAAATGCAGATGAAGATTTGGAATGGCGACTATGCCCGAAGCAACTCATAGTCAGACCGCACCGACGTCGCATCATTATGGAGGCTTTCGGGGAGTCGTTCGCCTCCTGAACGCAATCCGAAAGCAATCCTTGCGTTCAATGTGGTGTACCGGAGGCGTGTCTTTTCAAGGCGGCTGATGGAATATCCGGTTTACCGACCGATGCCGGGAGTCCTCATTGTCTACGAATAAATTAAGCCAAATGCGTCAGGATGCGATAGTTCTTTCATAATAGATTCCGAAAATCGAAACTATTTCAATGTTCTGCAGTGAGGGAGGGAATGAGTAGAGCCAGATAAACGTGGAGAAATCCATGATTTTGGAGTTTTAAGATATAGGGAGACGCTGCCACGAAGTCTTTTGCGTTATGACCTGCGAAGAGTTAAATGTTCTTGAGTCTCTTGCACCAAATAACGGTACACGAAATATTACATATTCGTTAATTATTACGTTTAATCAATAATTATTATCTTGTATGAATATATTTCCCATCATCGTCCCTTGGAGAAAGGACCTCCTCTCATATTCGGTAGATTAGGGAAACTGGGAAGTGCGTCAAGAGATTTCGAGTTACGATTTAAAAGGAGCAATTCGCGATGTGGTTTGCGTTGTGTCCATAATGAGAAATTGAATCTGGATATCCACTGGGAAAGTAAGGAATTCGGAAGCTGACCATCTCCTCCCAGCGCCGGGAGAAGCCCCTTCCTAGTCCCAGTTCCCATATAGAGGTGGTACCCCTGGATGGCAAACGTGACCAGAGGGTCGCCATATCTATGTGGGGCCACCCTCATGAACGACCAATGAGTCCTCACTGCTGGCCGCTGCGTCGATGAGTAGTGAGTAAAGATAAGCTTCAGAGACGGAGATTTGCGAACTGGGCGGCAACTTACAGCTTTTAGAAGTGGAGCGCCTGGCAACATTTAGAATCGACTTTCATAGAATCCTGCTTCATTTTTCTTTGGTATTCCTTCGTTGAAAGGGATGTCGCTTCAGCTGAGAATATACGTTTTCAGTTCCTGTTCGTGCAGGATGAAACGTTCCCGCTCATTTACTTCCCACCCTCCTTTATGATATGAAACAAGTGATCAGTCGCTTTTCATTTTGTCTCTGAAACAATGTTCAAGTTGCTTTTTGACAATCTCACGAACGATACGAGCAATTGATAGTCGCCTTCAATTTGTTTGTTAAGGTTTGTTTTTTCCTCGTGAAAATTTCAGTCTAAAATGATGTAAATCTAACTTTCGACTAATCCTCCGAAAGTAATTTCTGCATTTGCTCGGGAAATCCCAAACATCCCACATAGAACGTCTGAACTGGACGAACCACTCCTAAAACTGAACGTCACAATCCATTTATTATAATACTTCTAGAGGATTAAACGTAGCAATTGAGTTATAACCTTCAACTTGCCGGTGATCTGATAGCGATCAAGTCGATTCCAACTCACGTGTGAGTCACCCACAGTAGCCGGCGATTCCAATTGGTCCATGATGGAACACTCCATTTACGAATAAGGAATTAGCAGACCGACAAAGTGTCCGAAATTGATATTTTTGTCGGCGATGTAACCTGTAAAAAAATGTATTTCGCCTCTGTTCGCTATAGATTGCATGTAACCGACCGAACAGCAAGGATCTCAAAAACTTCCTGTGTGGTACGGACTATGGGGTGCACATGTTTTTGGACCGTTTTTCTTTAAGGGAACTTTAAACTGGAAACGCTACCTGAACACGTAAAGTGATGAGTTGATGCCGCAACTTGGAGTCAGAGTGAGCCTACCAGAGTGCAAAAACTAAATCCAATAAAGCTTCCTCGCGAGTCAATTCGTTTACCTACTGAACGAGAAGAGCGTCCTGAATCGCAACGAGAAATTCCATATACCTTTCGCACCCCCCTTGCGGCACCAACCAATCTATATTTGGCATGTTAAAGTCCCTGAAGAGCAAGACTTGCTCGAGATCTCGCCGATCCTACGCATGAGTGCAAAATAAGCTGCTTCATCCACGAGAAAAGAGTTAGGGGGCCTATAGTAAATAAAATGGTATGAATATCTCGTGTAGGTCATTGTTGGATCAAAAAAGCCATACGGCTGATGCTTTTAACATATGGTAATCATTGCCTTAGTGCTAATGTAACACCCGTCATGTAAGGTGAGAATCACATCAGAGTATTCTGAAAAGATGAGGTCAGTCTGGAGTGAAAGATACCTTGTCGGGAAGAAAATATAAATTGTGTATGAAAAATGAATGTAATGTGCGTGTAAGGCACAAGTGGAAAGGTATTGTAAAACAAGTATTACATGTAAAAGAGATGTAATTGGTAGGGTAAGGGTGAAATAGGGATGGTAAAAAAAGTTTTGGATGGAAACTAGTAACAGATGATAACAAAAAACCAAAAAACCGCTTCTACTTCAGTTTCGCTGTCGAAATATACATCAGGTAAAAGAAAATACTTTCATGCTTCGATTGGGAGGGTATAGATCGTCACTCCAGACTTCACGAGTTCATCGACATGATATCCTCGATCCAGCGAACAAACCTGATAGGAAGAAGGAACACTAGGGTTAGCTGTCATCAAAAACGGTCAAAACCGAAAAAAAAAACACATTACAGGTGACTTGGCGCACAAAATTGCTAATGTTCTTTTGCAAATTTCATTCATGATGGATAAAAATAAATAAAAGGATAGGAGTCAATCACATGATTTAAATCATAATAAAAAGGGAAGATGTTATACGCCTTGGATACATTGAGAAAGGACATGCATATATTGCCCAATTAAATATAATTGAAATAGAACATTTGATATTATTTGTTCTGCTATTTAAAAGCCATATTAATAAACCATGCAAATCTAATATATATAGACGATCATGACTGACTGACTGACGCTAAATCTAACCATCTTCTAGATAAGTTAGAAAACTGAAACTTGGTGCACATGTACCTTTTGGGATGCAGAGTTCAGAAAAAAATCCGACTTTAGGGGTACATGGTCTGGGGGTACACATATTGGAGGAGAAAGGTTTTTAAAGATAAATATTGTGACGGATTAGGATGGCATCGAGAGGCTTGACTGGATGTCTCGGGTTCGGTGGTGTAGTGGAAGAACACTTGACTGGCAATCATGAAGCCTAGGTTCAATTCCTTGGCCTTGCGGCCTCTGATGCCTTTCAAGGCGTGTTACTCATTTCCCATCCGTAACAATTATTTTGCTTTAGTGAAATGGAGAGACATGGAAAGCTAATACCGGGGCGATGAGTTCAGGAAAAATGTAAAGTTTTAGATCCATGCCCTGTGGGGGCATATTTTTAGGGGCCGACGTTTTAAGTAATTTTTTTTACCCTGGCGTATTGAGCTGGTGTGGAAAGGTGAAACTTGGTTCATAACTACCTATTGGGATGCTGCGTGCAGAAAAATCCAGACTTTGGAAGTGAATGCCCTGGGGCACAAATATCAAAGGGAGTTGTTTTCAAATAATTTTTTGCATCAGTTACACTGATGAACTTAGAAAGCTGAAACTTTGCATGAATGTGGCTACTGAGACAAGGAGTTAAAGAAATGTATCAAGTTTCGATACATCCCCTGGGGGAATTTTTCCTAGGGGCAATGTATTAAAAAAATATCGTGGTGAATTCGGCAGAAATGGAAAGGTGAAAGGTGGCACGCGTTTAAGTCACATGGTATTATTGAGTTTTGGGAGTAATCAGTTTTCATGGGGAATCCCCTCCGGGCATAGATTTTGGTTGTGTCGGCTTTTCAAAACATGTTTTTTCACCAGCGAAAAGGGCAAACGTATAAGGTTGAAACTTTGTGGGAATGTAGTTCTCTAAGTATTGATTTCGGAAAAAAATATGTACCTTTCGGTTAAACGCCCCAGGGCACATATATTGCAAGAGGCGTATTTTCCAGAATTTTCCCGATCCAGCAAAACAGAGCTCTCTAGAAAATTTAAACTTGGCAAAGAAGAACTGATGGATAGGTGAGTAAAGAAAAAATTCTACTTGTATTATACCTAGGTATATAATCGTTTGTAGCTGCCTGACATAAGTCGCTATTCGCATGCTGAGTTCTGGAAAAATTCTACTTTGGTGATACATGCAATAGGGGCACTCCTTTTCGGGGAACATATTCTCAAATTTTTCACTGTGCATCAATGAAACGGAAACAAATGGAAAGCTGAGCATTGGCAAGAACATGCCTGCTGACGCAATGAGCTCAGGAAAAATGTGAAATTTCCAAAATATTGGAATTCTGGGGGGATATTTCTTGGCACGTTATGCTTGCAAAGAATTTTTAATATCCTAGCGAATCGGGCAGACATAGAAAAGCAGCAGTTGGCGCAAGCTTAACATACGTGATGTTTATTTAAGGAAAAATTCAACTTCTGTTGTGCGTCTCCTCAGTGCACAGCTTTTGGGTGGGTCGCTTTTCAAATACATTTTCTCCGATAGCAAAAAGGGGAAACGTATAAGGCTGAAAGTGGGTGGTATGTAGTTCCCTGAGTCTACATTTCAAAAGAAAAACCTTTTTCGTTAAAACCCATCAGGGCACTATTTTCATTCCCATTTTCCTCAATTTTCTTTTGATCCAACGATACTGAGGCAGACAATTTGAAAATTCCCTCAGGAGTACCTGTTTGATGGCTGAGTACAGGAAAAATCCTACTTTTGAAATAGGTCCCCGTATTGTAGATTATTGGAGAGAAGTATTTCAAAACTAGCGCTATGGTTGCGCCTTCGGCGCTCCATTTCCTTGTAGATTGATTAATTCATTTATTCTTTGCGAAATGGCAAACACG
Organism: Darwinula stevensoni; assembly: GCA_905338385.1. Taxonomy (NCBI): domain Eukaryota; kingdom Metazoa; phylum Arthropoda; class Ostracoda; order Podocopida; family Darwinulidae; genus Darwinula; species Darwinula stevensoni. Next base: position 23,983 of record CAJPEV010002094.1, on the reverse strand, counting down.
TATTTAAAGTACGTCCCCTTGAAATACGTGACATATGGGGACGAAAGTCTTCATCTTCATCAAAATCATTACTTCTATGATTTCTAGGGTGCCCAACTTGAAATATTTTCTTGTGTGCCTTTTCGTAACGGTGGAGGATGCATTTTGAAATACTTCCGTCCTATAATACGCTAAGGGGACATATTTCAAAAGTAGGATTTTTTCTGTACTCAGCTATCAAATGGGTACTTCTGGGGGAAGTTTATATTTTCCGTCTCTGTTTCGTTGGATCAAAAAAAAACAAATCAATATAATGGGACTCTAAAAAAAGTGACCTAATGGGTTTTAACGAAATTTTCTTTCTTTTGAAATGTAGCCTCAGGAAACTCCATGCCACCCAGGTTCAGCATTTTACGTTACCCATATTGCTGGCGGTAAAAAAATGTATTTGGAAAAGCGACCCACCCAAAAGTTGTGCTCTGAGGAGACGCACAACAAAAGTTGAATTTTTCCTTAAATCAACATTACGTCCATTATGCGTGCGTCAGCTATTTTTCTATGTTTTCCGGATTCGGTAGGATATGAAAAATTCTTTGAAAACGTTACGTCCCCAAGAAATATGAACCCCATATACATTTCGGAAATTTTAACATTTTTCCTGAGCTCAGTGCGTCAGCAGACACGTTCTTGCCAAGTTTCAGCTTTCCATGTGTCTCCGTTGGATTGAAGCAAATAGAACTATTTGAAAATATGTTTCCCAAAACGGAATGCCCCTGTGTCATGTATCGCCAAAGTATAATTTTTCCTGAGCTCAGCATGCGAATAGCTACCTAGGTCAGTTAGTCGGCTACTCACGATCGTCCATATCTAATAATAAACGTATAATTTTTTCTTTACTCAGCTATCCATTAAGTACTTCTTGGCCATGGTTAAACTTTCTAGCGCCCTCTCTGTCCTATTCACCCCAACGATTTTCTTTTCAAAGCATAGCCCCTCAAAAAAATTCCCCCTAGGGATTTATCGAGACTTAACATCTTTCTTTTAATTCCTTGTCTCAGTAGTCACATTCAGGCAAAGTTTCAGCTTTCATGTTCATCAGTTTAACAGATGCAAAGAAATATATGAAAACATCTCCCTCTGAAATATGTGGCCACAGGGCATTTACTCCACCATCAAACAGGTACTTCTGAGGGAAGTTTAAATTTTCTGTCTCTGTTTCGTCGGATAAAAAAGACAAATTAATATAATGGGACATGAAAAGATTTCAAGTTAGGCACACTAGAAATAATAGAAGTAAAGATTTTGATAAAAATGAAGATTTTCGTCCACATGAGTCACGTATTTCAATGGGGACGTACTTTAAATACGTGTTTGCAATTTCGCAAAGAATAATGAATTAAACACTATCCAAGGTAATAGAGCGCGACCATAGCAAGTTAGCTAGTGTGTGAATAACTCGCTAGTAAATAAATATATTCATTCCTAATTCCACGTTCAAAGAAGGATATAAGAAAATTATTAACGAGAGATTATCTGCAAGGAACTTCTGTGAAGAAACACCACCTCGTATCTTCTTAAATAGGTTTTTTTTTTCTTAAAATTTTTAATTTTCATGGCATTTTTGAGAAAGCTTAGCAAAGAAACATCATGGGATAAAAGCATTTCTCACCTATTGACTCTTGTGAAAGCACCATAATGACCAGGTTCATAATTAGAGCAATTTTGTTCGGGCCTTTCATAGATATGACTGACGACTCCTTCGATCACCCACTGACTATTCAAAAGACTATGAGAGGCGAAGACCATGGGACTCCCCGAATCCCCTTTGCACAACGTCTTGTATTCTACAAGAAAATAATATGGTCACCTACATATGTTGAAATATTCGTAAATTTCGTAAATCCCAGTGAAAGCACACTTTCGGGTGACATGGTCGACTATATTCGTAGTAGCCAAAAAATAAAATATATGATACATTATTAGTACAACAGGACTACAAATTTACATCCATTTTGCACCCAACGTATCTTTATTATATGCACTTCCATATGGGGTGGATGAAATAATTGAAGAGGAAATTCCTTCGTGGTTTGGAATGATTGGGATTGGAGTGATTGGAAAGATACCTTTCTCATCGTCGTTCCCGGATGAGAAGGAATAGTTGAGTTCTCCTGCACAAAATGTGTTCCTAGAGATGGTTCTAGGGTGCGTTTCCGCAATGACGTCGAATGTATTTCGGCATTCATGTTGTGGAATGACCGTCAGCTGCACCTCAGTCAAGACATCTGTTGCCCGGTTTGAGGCATCTATTCCCCAACCTGTCACCTGGCGTTAAACCGGATAGAAAATGAAGAGACGATAGAAAAAATTGAGACATGAGACTGATGAAGTCATACATATCCTCGGTGAGGACCGCCAATTTTATCTTGTACACCATCCAAAAATTGGTGAGACAGTTCATCATTCGTCGGCAGACAGACCAATTGAACCCGTTTTGTGATATTAGCCGAATCGTGGAGTTTCAAAAGGGCAATGTCAGGCTCCAAGTGTTTGTATTCCTCGTGCATAATGATCTGTGTCACCTACAAACAAAAGGGAATCGTTCACCATCAGGGATCGAGAATATATTTTAACATGCAGATTGGCACGAAATTCATTAGTGTTTGCACCTTCATTTTTTGCGCCACTTCATTGTCCATGGATATATTTCGATGATGCTTGCCGAGATAGACAAATAAATCATTCACATCTCTAACTGCAATCACGTCGTCGTCATCCACGACGCAATGTGCTGCAGTGAGAACCCATTGTCTTCCAATCAGAGCTCCTCCACAAATTATATCTTTCTCATGGTCATCGTAGATGGCCGCTTGCCAAGGCCAAGCCCCAGGAGCTGCTTCCATTCCTCCACTAATCAAACTCTGAGTGGATGCACCAGGTATTTTTATTCGGCCGCACTCTAGAAACGTAGGAGAACCCACAAGTAATTCGGTTATTGTGCAATTGATATACATCATTCAATCAAATTCTCAATAGAAAAACACACCAGGTTCACAGAGTGGGTCAGGACCAGTCCATTCTTCATTCGCCACACATGTCCGAACACGTGGACCCCGCAGAGTATAATACCTATCGCATGTGTAGTTCACTTTACTTCCGATAAGGTATTTCCCATCTTGAATGCATTCTGTTTCGATTTTGGAACTGAAAGAAATAAGAGCTTTTTAAGTAGCCAGTCCTTACGCTCCCACTCTTTGAGAAGATTTGGGTGTGTATTATACGGCAGCGTAGGTACATTGCAATTATCTCTTTAACAAGTACCATAGCAGAATATAGGAAAAAGAGTTTCTCCCGCACATGCAAAGTTTCCTCCTGCACCAAAAAAGTTTAAATTCCCATAGTGGTCATAAATCTTGAAAACAACCCTCCAAACAGAAAACATGAGAGCATGGTTGAATAATCCTACCTCCCCTCTTCATTTGAGCATGAGAGAAAATGGAAGCGTCCGTATTTGATGTGAGGAGGTGGTTCGCAGCCTGTCACTCCTGATTCAATCAGATCGAGGTCTCGCAAATCGGTCCCATTTTCGCATTTCCCGCTAACTTTCTCCAACATTTTGGGAGAGAATTTCAACCAGTATGAGGCACAGTCACACTTGATGGGATTGTCTGGAAGGAGGAGGACAAAGATGCAAGAAGGAAAGAAAGAAGCAGGAATCACTTGGGCAGCCATGGAACTCACCATCTAGTCTGAGAAAACCATCTCCCTGGGACATTTCCTTCAGGATCCGGTGAAGAACCCGCCCGTCAATCGTAGCTATCTTATTATGTTGAAGGTTCACTTCCGTGCTGGTCCAAAGATCTGCAGTTGACATGGACATGTTCTTTGATTTGAAATATTCAAATGATTTCATGAGAGGGTTTTCCCAAAAAAAGAGTTTAGCTGGAAACCCTTACCTGTTCCATTTAAATTATCTATCAATCAGATCCACTCCATGGAGTTTGGACGTAATAATAAAAAAGCGGAAGTTCTATACTTCCCAGTAATTACGAATGGCCAATTACATAACTCAGATTACCACGCTTCATGGAAGATGCACTCAAATGTTATTTACTAAAAAAAGAAATGATGAGATCTTCCAGACACTTCTTATTAACTGTTCAACTTCATGTAACACTAGTCACGAGTAACAATTAATATGTATTGCTGCCATACGGTTGAGTCTGGTATTTAGAATTTATGAACCGTTACCGTCACGTGGGTTAGGAAGTGCAGTTTAGTGTTAGTTACATTTTTCTTAAATGAAGTAGAAATTTCTTTCTGGAATATTCCTCGACGAGATTCCGTGCAATAGTCTACAACATGACACAAAAAACCTTTATTCTATTTTTCATCGCAGAATAGTTACAGGAAAATATAATTCATACGATTTTCAAAAGGTGAAAGTCTTCAACCCATTTCTTATCATCAATTTCTTACTCTAGAAAATCAGGTGGCATAGTGCAATGTCATGTCATTGTTTTTAAAATTTGACATAAGCCACAATGGAAGACACTGTTGTGAACAAGCGCTCTCTAAAGAAAATGTTATCAGGGAGATTTATGAATGAATGATTGGTTGCCTAAGAATGTAGGTTAAATGCTTCACCTAAGGTATGGAAAAAAACAATCCGACTTCATTAGATAGGATAATGGAAGAAATCCAGCCATTCGTTGCTCACTTTTGCTTCCTGTTGACTTGGAAGCAGAAAATCCGCCATGCACGCTGTTGGACTTGAAGGCTGGGACGGACGTCAAGGAATTGCCCCAGAGAGCTAGGATCCTCAAGTTAGGAGTTGCCCATTTGTCAAACTCCACATTCGTGATTTGATTAGAAGCGAGGTTGAGTTTTTCCAGGCTGTTGCTCTTGAAGGCAGGGACTGACGTCAAGGAATTTTCCCAGAGAACTAGGATCCTCAAGTTAGGAGTTGCCCATTTGTCGAACTCCACATACATGATTTTATTAAAACTGAGGTCGAGTTCTTCCAAGCTATTGCTCTTGAAGGCTGGGACTGACGTCAAGGAATTGTTACGGAGAAAGAGTTTCCTCAATTTGGGAGTTGCCCATTTGTCGAAATCCACATTCGTGATTTTATTATGACTGAGGTCGAGTTCATCCAAGCTACTGCTCTTGAAGGCTGGGACTGATGTCAAGGAATTGCTGGCTAGCTTGAGGATCCTCAGTTTGGGAGTTGCCCATTTGTCGAACTCCACATTCGTGATTTTATTTTGACTGATGTAGAGTTCTTCCAGGCTGTTGCTCTTGAAGGCTGGGACTGATGTCAAGGAATTGCCCCAGAGGAAAAGGATCCTCAATGTGGGAGTTGCCCATTTCTCGAACTCCATATTCGTAATTTTATTTCTATTTAGTCTCAGTTCTTCCAGGCCGTCGCTCTTGAAGGCTGGGACTGACGTCAAGGATCTGAAGCTGAAGTCTATCGATTTCCTTTCAGGAATTTGCCTGGAAGGAGGGAGAATATGAAAGTTTATTTACATTGAGATATTGGCAGGAAATCTTGAGTGGGCGCATGCATATTCAGATATTGAAGGTATAGAAGAAACTGGTAATCTATATCAATATGGGAATATCCCTTGAAATACCCATAGGGACTGATTGACGTTCTCATTTCCACCTTTTTGGGGTTATACTGTACGTGCATGTCCACATTTGACATTGAGAATTCAACTGCGAGGTAGTACAAACATAAAATCTCAGGGGCTCCATCAAATAAATTTCGATGTGTTTCTTCCGCATAAGATCAATGGTACGCATGTATCAACTTCATGCATCAGGTTGATGCTACATCAAGTTGGCAAAATTACAACGAAGAGATTAACCTCTATATGAAATTCCTTTGAAATCGTCTGCTTAATGTTTCTCGCTGCATCGCTGTAAAACTTTTGAATTTTTACCTTTGAATTTTAATGTAGTGGCACATGGAATTCGCCGCGGACGGCCTTCAATAAATTCTAGGATGTAAATCTGATTTATTGGAGTGGAAAATGATTTTAATTCGAGTTATTTTGAAGAGAACGACCGAAACGAAAGTAATACATAGGTCAGCAGAAGACTTATCAATCACCTAATGATATATTACGGTTCTTTAGCATTATCTGAACGAATTTTGCAGATATGAGAAAAATTATACATATTTAATTCAGAATTGTATTCAGCAATAAATCATCCTACCGATTGTATTAAAATTGCATTTAATTGTTCAAGTTTTCTTTTATTGGGACATTTTGTAAACTTATTGGAAGCGCTTCGTCGCCCTCAATGTTTTCTCCAAAGAAGGAACTAATACTGCATTTGGGTGGAGCTAAGCAATCGGAGGCAGCTATGGAAGGAATTTACACCGCGGTATTTCATTGATATGTTCTGAGAGGTATTTGATTAGAGAAATTGGTAAAAAAAAGAGAATGCTGACTCACCACGACACATTGGAAGGCCACGAGGTCACCTCCAGTGCTAAGAACATCTCACAATTACAGGTAGCATCTGAACAATCAACTGTTACACTGCCAATCGAATCTTTCGTGCATTTGCAAGGTTCTATGGATTGCGTGGGGCATTCAAATACTCCAGACACCAAGGAGGGAAAGAAAAGGAGGAGGATGTTCAACAACGGTGTCATCCCAGGATTCCTTTAGAAAAACGGCAGGAAATGGTCGGTGTTGTATATTTCCGTCTGTGTTTTGTCTTCTTTTATGAATTCAATTTGATCCACGTGAGTACCATATGTATTCCTGTTGGAACGGAAGAATACCCATACACATGACAGCAATCAAGTCAGAAAATTAAAAAAGTTTTACTAGAAGTGATGCCGTGCGATATTAGTGAGCATCTTTTTCTTTATTTTGCGCACCTTGGAAGCACATATTAACATTCCTTGCTCAGTCGAGATTCACTGTTCTTTTAAGAAGCCGTAATCAACAAATGTTTGGTTCCATTAACTAACAGAACATGGAATTCAAATGTATATTCTCCAAAATGTATCTCCATATCTCCAAAGTGTATATTACGAGATAACCAGTGAATACCGCTTGAACATTATTAGCGTGTACTCGACAAGAACTACCCGAAATATGATAGTTAACGTTTTCACCATGGCACATATAAAGTTCAGATTTCCATGAGGAAAAATTGAGTTTTCCCAATGTGCATGTGAGTGTGTTCCTGAAAAAACGTCTGAAAAATGCCCCGGCTAATAAAGCAAGAAAGGGACAGAGCGAATAAATGAAGTGCGTGTCGGACATTTTTATGGTGAGGAAAGAGAGAGTCGGAAATATCCTGAAATGTTTACGATGGCGAGTCAGAAATTTCTGAATAATTATTACTGTGCATATTTGCATTATTTTGAATGCCTTTAGCCTTTTTTCATACGACCTCTACGATTGAAGCATCTGAAGGGAAACCATCTTGAGGAAATGATGGGCACATCCCAGTCAACCCCAACCCTACAAACATTTGGTTAGGACAGGGTCACTTCCCCCCCAAATTAAACGAGATCTCCAGCTGATCAAGTCCTTTGATCGCCTGCCGCATCTCTCCCTGACCTACTTTCGGGGGCCAAAAACATTCCGGTGTTTGTATTTCAAATGGCCAAGTTCAGGGTCGGCAACCTACTTCGGTGAAAAAAATTTAATTTCTATTTCATTCATTCTTTTCTAAACCTGATACTCCCTCTTCTGGGCACACCAGGTTTTCCTCAAAGCCACTCACCAATGCAAGGATTTCTATGGAATAACATGTGCCTGATATGAGTGGGATAATATTAATATCTTCCAGTTTCTTATAGAATTCACTACAACGGAACTCCGTTTTAAACTTGATCAAGTTTTTACTCATATTGTATCTACATTCTCTTAAGTGCTGCTAGCTTTTCTTCCTCATCAGTTGTGATTCATGGGCTTATATCACAAGCCATGACAGAAACCATTTTTGGATTAGAATCTCATGCACGGCCGGATTAAAAGGTTGCGAGTCTCAGTGCAAGTGGATTATTGGGGCTACATCCCCCCCCCCCCACATCTCACTCTATGCAAATACTTAACGCACATAATTTCCTTTGGGGGCTTCCTGGAAGAGTGGAGCCCGGGACAACGGCCCCCTATGCCCCCCCTCTTCTTTTAATCCGGCCATGACATCATGATGAAACGTGTTAGGTCAAGGGTTAATGTTCACTATTTTTCCTGAGATAGTAAATGCCAAATTTGATTTTCATAGGCCCATGGAAAGCGAAGGCCAAAACTGAAAGAAACATCATAACAGGCCTTTCAGGCCGTCTGGATGCTAGAAAATAGAAACTTAACTCTATCGATTACTTACTATATAATTATTCTAAATGGCCTTAGGAAAACCCTATGGCAAAAAAAGGAAGCATTTCCGTAGTAAAACAATTCCTATTTGCATGTTTCCATGAGAAACGCATTGAAGCTAGAGCGCTCGACTCCCCCCAGCTCATTTGTATGCTTCCTGCCGCAAGATGTCTCCAACATAATGCACCCAGCGAATAGCCATGAGCCAATTTCAAGGCAGCTGAAACCCACAAAGTTGGTCCGCTCTTCGTTTCCGATGTCTGTCATGTACTGCATAAGTTTCTACACTCAAGGCAGAAAATCCACTTCACGTCCACTGCATGGACCACGTTCATGCAGCAGTTGGAGAGAATATGGCGCCCATGCATGTCAGCCAATCAGATGCGTCAAGAAATTTGACACTGGTTGGCCAGGCTCTATCTCTCCAGGGGCTGTAGTTGAAATGCGAAATTGTCCGTGCCCTGAATCGAACCAGCGACACCATCGTCTAGCAGATTGTGATCCAAGGAATATCCCAGGATCCTAGGAAAAGGCATTTAATCACAAAACATTCCAAGCAAGACAAGCTCCAACCTTTCCAGATTAATTTGCCATCAATTCATTTTGAAATACAATAGCTGATATTGTCTTGAAGCACTGCCTAGTTATTGCCAAGTTATGCTGCCATAAACTTTGCATGGGACGAAGTGTTTCGCTGCTCATTGTCTTAGGCCAGTGAAGCGCAAACTTTTTTGGTCGCGCCACCAATTCATTTATGTGTTCCTACGCGCCCCACTATTCCCTTCCCCCCTCCACCGTTCATCAAACCCTAGCAGTAATTTCGGGTAAGTAGGCATGAGAAAGGTAACAGGAATATATGTTTTTTGGAAAAATAATTTCACGTCACTCCTTTGGTCTTTACAGTTAAAACTTTATTTAAGTTTTCAGTTTCAATATACCTGTGAAGGTATGCCATTTATGATGCTCTTATCTTAGGTTCTTTATAAAATACTTTAAATTAAGGCTGTCAGGATGGCAGTTTTCTAAACATTGATGCATCGACCCGAACTATCGATAGTACAGGGTATGTCAAAAGTCCCTTAGGGGTTTCATGCTCCATCTTTGGAACGGGGTGGCGATGAAATATGCGATATGCATAATATGAAAGATCATTTCGTAAATTTTTATATGACATACCAAATATACACTTCACATTCCCACATGTTTGCCATCTTTGTCAAGACATGCATGCAGCCTTCTAGCCAACATTTCTAGGACTGCCTCCAATTGGGAAGGTGTGATGTTCCGGACCGCACCCCAAATGCGTTCGCGAAATTTGGCCACGCTTCATGTGCGTGTGGCATGCACAATGTTCGTATCATACCCCCACAAATGGAAATCTCTGGGGGTCAGGTATGGGGACCTTGGAGGCGACAGGATGAACACTCCCGATTCCATCCATCGGTTTGTAACTTTTCATCCAAAAAGACGCACATTGTTTGTGTTCCCAAGATATACCCTGGCATAGTTCCATATTCCGTTCCGCCTCCCTCGCGAACTTGGCAGCCTCAGTGAAGTTCGCCAATACCTCCTGTCTAAAATTAGGTGCTAGTCCCCTGGTATTTGAGGCCTTACCAAGATCATTTTTATAGTTGTTCTGAATTTCTGCGGATAATTATGATCTGTCAATACCACGTCGACAAATCTCGTACAACAGGCATTCAATTCTCTGGGTGTATTCCCGAACACCTTCTCCATGTTGCTGAATGATGGACAGCAGGGCGTTCATTAAACGCGCGCGATCCCTTGTTGGGGCCAAATCTCTATTTGAGTGCCTGTCGGAAGCGCTCATAATTGCCGCTCTCAACAAGTTCTGGGTGAGCCCTATAATAATTTTTACATCCATACATCCGTAATCTGGTAATTGCAATATCTTAGCATTGGGGGCAATCTTCAAATTCTCTACAAACACGAGGGACTCAAGGAAATCTTCGACATTAACACCCCCATCTTTCCCATCCCCATGGAACATAGACACAAAAAATATTGTATTAACAAGGGGTTCCGAGGTTAGGACTCCCGTCCTCTTTCCCTCAACCAGCGGCATTCTTCACCTGTTCTTTCACCTCTACAAATAATGATCTCTCCCGCCACTAGCTGTCAGATCTCGCCTCTCGAGAGCACGATCACGTCGGGGTCACCAATATGTAGGCGGCCCTGACGTGATCGTAAGTTACTCCTTAGCACCAACAGAACGCCAGCGTGTTCGAAGTTGTTATGACTCCTTAGACTCCTAGTAGTGATAATATAATGTATTTATGATGACAATTACTGTTAGTTGCTGACAACCAGTATTGGGTGAAAACAATATTGACAAGAAACTGAAATGGAATATTGTAGCCGCATTTAAACTTCTAATGCGAACAAGAGTTACTGAGCAAGGAATAGAGAAAGACCTATACCTGAATGATTATTAACGCGGGGTGAGGAAGACGTCCTGCACTCACTCCCAACTCTCAATGACGTCTCTCTTTCCGCGCACACCCAGCAGCCACGTCTACCCCCTCCGCATTCGCTCGAGCTTCTTTTATAAATATCCTTTCTTCAGGATATGCGTGGTGATTCGTAATGGCTACCTCCTACACTCCGTCACTAGCCATCATAATTTTACAATTCCTCAGAGCCCCCTAGTGTCCAGAACACTGTCCCCTCTGCGAAACATAACTCCTTTAACCTATCGTTAACCCATAACAGGATGAACACAGATCAAGCGAGCCGCATTCCGTCTATGTTCGGCCGGAAGCACGAGAAAGTGAACCTATTTTTTAAGATGATGGGTCTGTTGGATTGGAAAATACTCGCTGTCAAAGACCGCTACACTTACTGACCCAACTGACCCATCATTTCACAGAATCATTCCACTTTCTCATTCTTTGACCTTTGACCAAGCTTGAAACAAAAAACTTTCAGGTCTATAAAACGTGCCAGCGCCATGAAGGACCTCACAAAAAACAGACTAAACCAAAAGACCATAAGCAAATGTGATTCGAGTACCGTGAGCATGCACGAGAAGGTAGGAACACAGCAAGCAGAAGCAATGGCCCAGGCGAGTCGTTGAACATCCCTGTCCCAGAATGTCCATGTAGAACATTACCATTACATCTGCACATTCATATTATTCACTCACTAGCTCACTAGTTTGTTTGCCCTTCGGGGAAACAAACTCGCTATGGTCGCTCCTTTGGCGCTCCATTACCTTGGAGAGTGATTAATTCATTTATTCTTTGCGAAATGGCAAACATGTATTTAAAGTACGACCCCATTGAAATACGTGACATATGGAGACGAAAGTCTTCATTTTCATCAAAATCATTACTTCTATTTCTGGTGTGCCTAACTTGAAATCATTTCATGAGTCCCTTTTTGTAAGGGTGGAGAATACATCCTTAAATACTTCTCTCCAATAATCTACACTAAGGGGACATAAGTAGGATGTTTCCTGTACTCAGCCATCAAATGGGTACTTCTGAAGGAAGTTTAAATTTCCTGTCTCTGTATCGTTGGATCAAAAAATTTTTTTAGGAAAATGGGACTGAAAAAAGTGCCCTGATGGGTTTTAACGAAAAAGGTTTTTCTTTTGAAATGTAGACTCAGGGAACTACATGCCACCCACTTTCAGCCTTATACGTTTTTCCTTTTTGCTATTGGAAAAAAATGTATTTGAAAAGCGACCAACCCAAAAGCTGTGCACTGAGGAGACGCACAACAAATGTTGAATTTGTCCTTAAATCAACATCACGTATGTTATGCGTGCGCCAACTGCTACTTTTCTATTTCTGCCCGATTCGCTAGGATATTAAAAATTACCTGAAAACATAACGTCCCAAGAAATAATCCCCTTCCCCCCAAAAATTCCATTTTTTTGGAAATGTGACATTTTTCCTGAGCTCAGTGCGTCAGCAGTCACGTTCTTGCCAAGATTCAGCTTTCCATGTGTCTCCGTTTCATTGATGCACAGTGAACTATTTGAAATTATGTTCCACGAAAAGGTGTGCCCCTATGGCATGTATCACCAAAGTAGAATTTTTTCTGAACTCAGCACGGGAATTGCGACTTATGTCAGGCAGCTACTCACGATTATATATAATAAAAGTAGAATTTTTTCTTTACTCAGCTATCCATCAGGTTCTTCTTTGCCAAGTTTAAACTTTCTAGCGAGCTCTATTTTACTGGATCAGAAATTCGAGAAAATACACCTTTTGCAATATATGTGCCCTCAGGCGTTTTAGCCGAAAACTAAATTTTTTAAATTACCGAAATCAATCCTCAGAGAACTACATGGCCACAAAATTTCAACCTTATACGTTTGCCCCTTTCGCTGGCGATGAATCATTTCTGGAAAAGCCGACCCACCGAAAAGCAATGCATGGAAGTGATGCACCATGAAAGCTGAATATTCCCTCAACTCAATAATAATAATATCATGTCACATATACGTGTGCCAATTTTTTTTTTAAACATCGCCCCTCGAAAAATTCCCTAGGTGATGTATTGAGACTTAACAATTCCCTTTAACTCCTTGTCTTAGTAGTCGCATTCATGCAAAGTTTCAGATTTCCATGTTCATCAGTTTAACTGATGCAGAGAATATCCTTGAAAACATCTCCCTTTGAAATGTGTGCCCCTGCGGCAGTTACTTCCAAAGTTTGAATTTTTCTGCACGCAGCATCCCATTAGGTAGTTATGTACCAAGTTTCATATTTCCACACCAGGTCAATACGCTAGGGCAAAAAAAATTCCTTGAAAAAAGTCGGCTCCTTAAAATATGCACCCACACAAGAATCTAACATTTTGAATTTTTCTTGAACTCACCATCTCGTTAGGCACCTCCATGCCAAGTTTCAGCTTTCCATGTCTCTCTGTTTTACTGAAGCAAAAGTATTGTTAGGAAGGGGGAATGATTTACGCGATTTGGCAGAAATAAGAGATAGAAAGAACGACACACGGCACTGCCAGGATTTGAACCCAGGCCTCCCGATTGCTGCACCACCGAATCCGAGACACCCTGGTAAGCCTCTCGATGCCATCCTAATCCGTCACAATATATATCTTTAAAAACTTCTCCCCCCAAAATGTGTACGGCAGGGCATGTATCTCCAAAGTCGAATTTTTTCTGAACTCTGCATCCCAATAGGTACATGCGTACCAAGTTTCAGATTTCTAACTTCTCTAGAACATGGTTACGATTGGCGTCAGTCAGTCAGTCACGATCGTCTGTATATATTAGATACCTCATCTCTTTCGGCTGGAACAAATATCCATGTAACAACAGTACTACATTCTTAGAAAAATGTGAACGATATCCGAGAAAGAGAAACAAGTTGGGGTTAGCGGTTTTGCGCCCTAAAAACGAGGAAGTGCAAAACTTCCTGGTTTTTATGGAGTAAAATCGCTAAATAAAATTTCGCCCCCTTTGGTGGAAATAGCTGACTCATTTTTAAGAGTGCACGTGTCTCATTTGAATGCTACGAGGCCGGTATCAAAGAATTTGCATTCATGCAGTTGAGGGTTCCCTGATAACGTGAGGCATCCCATATTATTATTCATCCAAAGTGTGGCACTTTGAAATTCGAACGTTATCCCGTTAATAATTTATTTTCTCTTAAATACAAATTAGAACTGAGTCATTGATGTCTGTTGAAACGTTGTTACCAGCGAAGCGGATCCCCCGTGACGCGGGTGTGGTCTAGTATATCATATTATTCAAAGAGGAATAAACGGAGGGATGACTTATGAACTTGAACAAACTATTGATCTGATAGCAATAAACTTCAGAGTTGCTCAAAAACAGCTGGTGATCAGATCGACCAAGATAAAAGATTACTACATCGTCGGAGAGAGATTCAGCAGGCCGACAGTGTCCAAAAAAATCCCTACTTAATGGGAATATCTCGATGCTCACGTTTGTGGAATATGTAACTGGGGAAACTTATGAAACGAATATTTTCTACTGCTCACAATGGATCGGATGCCATCGACGAAACAAGAAGAATATCAAAAACGTCCTCCCCCCTTCCTCCGACCTCCCCACTAATTTGTCCATTACTTTATTTAGGAATCGCTTCATCAGCTTCGTTTTTTCGCTGACTTATTTGGCCTTGAAGAAGGACGATTCCTGCTCCGGGAACGTCGTCTTTCCGTCTCTAATATCTCTAGCGAGAGTTCTCAGTTCCTGTTAATTATTCCATTAAGCAGACGACAGCCTCGTCTCGAGATCATCTTCGTTCCAGTTTCCTTGCAGACCAGAGAAGAAAATGCAGGTGAAGAAAAGATTTGGAATAGCGACTATCCCCGAGGCAACTCATGGTCAGACCGCACCGAAGTCGCCTTCATCATGGAGGCTTTCGGCGAGTCGTTTGCCTCCTGAACGCAATCCGAAAGCAATCCTTGCGTTCAATGTAGTGTACCGGTAGCGTGTCTTTTCAAGGATGCTGATGGAATATCCGGTATACCGACCGAGTCCGGGAGTCCTCATCGTTAACGAAGAAATTACGCCAAATGCGTCAGGATGAGATAGTCCTTTCAAAATAAATTGCGAAAATCGAAACTATTTTAATCTTCTTAGGTGCGGGAGGGGAAGAGTAGAGCCCGATTAACGTGGAGATATTCATGATTTTTGAAGCGAGAGAGTCGGAAAAAGGCGGAAATTTTCTCTGCGAAGAATCATAATCGAAACTATTTTAATCTTCTTAGGTGCGGGAGGGGAAGAGTAGAGCCCGATTAACGTGGAGATATTCATGATTTTTGAAGCGAGAGAGTCGGAAAAAGGCGGAAATTTTCTCTGCGAAGAATCAGAAATTTCTAAAAATTATTATCAGAGCATTTTTACACAAATTCGAATGACTGTCGCTTCGTATACGACCTGGACGATTGAAACCTCACATGAGAAATCATCTTGAGAAAGACTCAGAATGAGAAATAATGAATGTGGAATTCCTCTATGACTATGGTAAGGGACACCGAAACGAAAGATATGTCTTTCCGCGCTTAAAAATGCCAGAAGACGACTCGAAACGAACCTGAAGGAGACCATTGGCTTTGACAGGTCTGAAGTTTGTCTGGCATTAACATTAACGGGATCCAGCTTGATTTCTCTTTCGCGTTCCCCTGTGGGAAGGGATGTTCCTTTAGCAGGGGATATCCGTCTGTGGTTTCTGACCGTGGGAGATGAGACGTTTCCGCTGATTTTATTACTAGCCTCCAATTCGATATGAAATAAGTGTTTAGTCTTTTTTATTTAGCCAATATTTTGCATCTGAAACGATTTTCAATTTTTTCTTCTGGCAATCTCATGAAAGCGTCTCGACCTCACATGGCCGCCAAGAGCGAGGATGTATTTTCACTGTCGATGTTTTCTGAAATTGAGATATAGCCTTGAACACGGTGGGGACCTGAGAGTGATCATTTGAATTCCAACTCAAGTCAGAGTCGCCCACAGTAGCTGGTGATCCAACTGATCCTAGATGAATCATTCTATTATCGAATAGAGATTGCAAACCTGTTTTGGACTGAATGTGGAACATTTTGAGAAATTATGGTTTGGTTTCCTCCCAAAATGATTTTCCTATCGGGTAATGGTTTTTAAATGCATTTCCGATCGGGTAGAGACTTTTCGGACTACGTGTAGAATGAGATTACCGTGGAAGAATTCGCAATTCCATCACTTAATCGACAGCGAGCTTGCGAGCTTATGCTACGCAATCCATCGCCATTACGCGCCTTGCACAATATTCTGGATAAGATGAAGCGACATGAGAAAATTGTCAAGGTTCCTTCATGCAACAGCTGCTCGGGTTTACACTGGCAGAAAATTGTCGGTTTTAAGTCTGGGGCGGAGAGTGAAGATATATTAATATGTTTGTTTGGTGTAGTTTTGGGATCGCTGTCTAATCTGGAGGTTGAGAAGGCGATAATCTCGGCGCGTTATTAGGAATATGATCTTTTTTGTTTTGATTTTGGATTTGATGATTCGCGTCGAAATAGCTCCTTTCGATTTTTCCTTGAAAATTTGTCATGGCTACTCTGACCTTTTGTATTGACACATTAGGGAAAATCTCCAAAAATTTTAGTTTCTTAGAAGGGTCGTGGAAGACTTCCACTCGTCTATGAAATCCCCATGATTACGACATGAAGAAGCTGTGAGAAACATTTTGCATTCCCAAGAAGAAAGGTCCCTTCGAATGCATTTCTCTATCGGACACAAGGAAATTGATGAGTTTTGAGTTTTGAAATTGTTGTCAGGTTTTGAACTAGAAAAGAACTGCTCTGAGAGGATGCATGCATTTTTCATGCACATCGTTCACGGGGTGGTCCACGAATAGGTGTGGGCTCTTGACATTCAATATCCCCACAACGAAGACTGCGATTTAAATGAATGAAGCATCATCAGAAAGAACACTTTTTAAATGTAACCTGATGCATCACACTGCACAATTCCGTAGCCTTCTATCCTCTCCAAACTTAATGCAGATTGCAGACCTTCTGCATTAACTTATTAGCGTCCATCGACTCAAGCTGATTCATTACAGAGGCTCGGTAGGACCCTGTTTTTCAGCGAATAGACACGCCCTACCACCGTTTCATATAGCACCATTATACGGCCAGAATGCACAATTGCAGTGGAACATGTTGGTTCCGGGTCGGTTGCCCCAATAAGGCGAAGTTACCTTGTAGTGAAGAATAATGAGAAATCCTGACACGAATGCCCTTTATTTGTGAGAAAACAAGAGTTAAGATTCAAGGAATGTGCCGATAGTTCCTTGTTCGTGTTTGATAAAGCCTTTCTAAAGACTTCTTCAGCACAAGTGTCAAGAGCAGTATGTGCTGTATGCCCCAATCCTTGCTTAATAAAGTAGCGCGGAAGGATGTCCACTGAGCACCTGGCCTCAACGTGAGCCATCTTTGATAAAGTCTGAGGCTCCTCGTCTGCGTCTTCCCACAAACGAGGTCTTTTGCGCACAATTTATTCGATTATATCGTCTTCGAAGTCATCGCATCCGGTGAAGCATGGTGCGTCTTCGTCGATGTTAGCATAGGCTTTTCCGTTAGTGACATCAAGATGGACCAAACCTTCTTCAAAGGTCGACACTGGTACCTCTGGTCCAGAATGATAGCCAGCTCTTATGTGGCTCATGTGAAAGCAGTATGTGATGGTCTCTGACTTGACAGCCTGCCAGCTCTTAGCCACAAAGCGAACGGCGTCGAGGACCGAGACCTGAGAACTCACGTCGATGGCCACGAACCACGGGCTCATCAGGTTGTCTTCGAGAGCTGCAAGAGTTATCTGCACAAGTTCCATCCTGTAAATAGTCTTCAGATTTTGTATGACACCCTGGTCCATCGACTGGATGATAGACGTCGTCTTCGGGGGCAGGAATTAGAGTCGTTGTTTCTTCAACGTTTCGACACGAGGATATCGGCCGCGCAATTGTCAACAAGGCGCAGAATGTTGCGACTCTGTCTGGCAAGCGCTGCATCCCAGTTGGAAAGCCACTCTCGAAAGAGATCGCCAGGCGTTCTTGTTTGCACGATACGTCACCGGCAGAGTGTCCACGTTAACACCTTTGAAGCATCGTGGCTTCTTGTTCTTACCGATCAAGAGCAGTTTCACTTGGACTCGCCTAGACATGTTGGCACAACAAAGGATCGTAGCACGATCCACGGCCTTCTTGAAGCCGCTGAGTTCCTGGTATGCGTAGCACAATGAGCCGTCAGGAGTTGCTCTATAATACAACCGTGTTTCGTCGGCGTTTTAGATATCGTCGGGTTCGAACTCTCGCCGAAGCTTGAGCAGAACAGCTGGATTCCACTCTTCCGCTCCCTCGACGTCGGCACTGCTCTTCTCACCGTGTGCTTTCTTGAACATATTTTGACGTCTTGATTTCCATTCTCGGGCCTATTGATGAAACGACGCAGAGCCATCGGCTGAGAGCTGCTTCTACTTCAGGATCGTTGCCTTCTCTTTCTCTTCTTCGCTTACCCGGTTGTGTTCGTACCTATTCTGACCATTTCTCTCTCAGCGTCTGCTCCTGCGCTACAGGTCTGGCCACTGTGAACTTCTGCCCACGAAGTAGTTCAACTAGACAGGGTTGACTGGTCCCTTGTGGTTGCAATTTAACCGTGTCCAGGAGCACGATCTTCTCACAAAGGGACATATTCTTGCGCTTGGACATCTTGAACACTGAATTGGACTCTAATCCCGGACAGACGGACTCCAATCTAAGACAGCTGCCTAAAATCCCCAGAGAAAAAACGGAAAAACCCAACTCGAAGCAATGGCTCAAATCCTTGCCCGAATAAAGCGGATTTTCGTCACGAATATGCAGCGGAATTGTGCTGCTCTTGCATAGAAATGATTCCGTTCCTGACAAAATGTCCCGAAAAGCCGGCTGCCCCCATTAACCGATGGCCAAATTAAGCGGAATCCACTGTATTCCCAAATATAGCTTCCACGATTGAGCTCTGTATTTTCCCATGATTTGTGCCACTTGATCCCTTCCTATTTGGTTACGAGTTTGTTATGCTATGGTCGCGCCTTCGAAGCTCCATTTCCTTGGTTAATGATTAATTCATTCATTTTTTGCGAAATGGGAAACACGTATTTAAAGCACGTCCGCATTGAAATACATGACATATTGGGTCGAAAGTCTTAATTTTTATCAAAATCAGTAGCCGAAAAAAAAAACGAAATCCATCCTCAGTGAAGTACATGTCCACAAAGATTCAATATTATGTGTTTGCCCTTTTCGCTAGTGAAAAAACATTTATGGAAAAGCAGACCCACCCAAAAGCTATGCCCGGAGGAGATGCGCCATGAAAGATGAATAATCCATCAGCTCAGTAATATCGTTTCACATATCTTGTGCCAAGTTTCACCTTTCCATTTCTGTTCAATTCGCCACGACCTCTTTTTTTTCAAATCAATCGCCCCTCGAAAAAATTCCCCCCCCCCAGGGGATGTATCGAGACTTAACATTTTCATGTAACTCCTTGTCTCAGTAGTCACATTCATGCAAAGTTTCAGCTTTCCATGTTCATCAGTTCAACTGATGCAAACAAATTAGTTCAAATCATTTCGCTTTGAAATTTGTGTACCCAGGACATTTATTTCCAAAGTCTGAATTTTTCTGCAGCATCCTAATATGTAGTTATGTACCAAGTTTCATATTTCCACACTAGCTCAATACGCCAGGACAAAAAAAATACTTGAAAACGTCGGCCCCAAAAAATATCCCCCAGGGCACGGATCTAACATTTTGCACTTTTCCTGAACTCATCGTTTCGGTAGGCACGTCCATGCCAAGTTTTACCTTTCCATGTCTCTCTGTTTTACTCAAGCAAAAATAATGCTATGGAGGGGGAATGAGTACCGGGACATGGAAGGCAAAATCAGCCAAACGAAGGCCCAGGAATGGCCGGGAATTGAACCCGGACCTTCTGATTGCCAGTCAGATATGCTACTACTATACCAACGAATCCAGGACATCCAGCTGGCTTTCTGAATGCCATCCTCATCTGTCACAATTTATACTCTATATGAGAAAATGTTTCCTCTCAAAATTTTTACCCCCAGGGCATGTACCTCTAAAGTCGGATTTTTTCAGAACTCTACATCGCAAAAGGTATTTGTATACCTTTTTCAGATTTGTAACCTTTCTAGAACATGGTTAGAATTAGCGTCAGTCAGTGACGATCGTCTATACATATTAGATACTGGCGAGTTTGGTTGCACTTCGGGCAAACAAATGTGACGTAACAAGCGATCAATATTAATTGGTCACTTGCCCCGTTCCAGATTCGAGGGTTAAGGCAGGTCTGCTAGACAGAATTTCTGGAGAAATGGAAATTCTCGTAATTCTTTCAAGTAGAGTATTTAACTTTATGAAAATAAGAGACAATAATGAAATAAAAAAACAACAGTTATCCACAATATTTGTTTCTTTGGATGGGAGAAGGATCCGACTGGGGAAATTCTACTGGAACCTGAAGGTTATTTATATTACTGTTCTCTCTCCCCCTCTCTTACTCGGGCCACACTACCCCTCGCAACCAAGGGACAGGGCTAAGCTTTACCTCAGGGGGAGTACACAATATATTTCCTCCTTCCCCTCTTTTGTTATGTTTTTCCCTTTTAATCACCGTAAAAGTCAGGTGCGTTGGGGAAACAAAGAGTTCTTCCGGGTAGGCCTAGGAGGCGAAAAGGGTGGAAGACCCCATTTCTTCACGTGGAAGACCCCATTCTTCACACAAACTCGCTATGGCCGCGCCTTCGGCGCTCCATTACCTTGCATAGTGATTAAGTCATTCATTTTTTGTGAAATGGGAAACACGTATTTAAAGTACGTCCCCATTGAAATATTTGATATGGGGTCGAAAGACTTGATTTTTATCAAAATTATTACTTCTGTGATTTCACCTCATTTTCACCGTCCGAAATATTCTTAAAGTAAACAAATTATCTGCAAGCGTAGGAACGTAGTTTCGGAGAGTATGGACCATCATTCATTCGTTCATGAGTTCATCGACATCAGAAACATCCAAAATTGAATCAAGTTAGAATATTTTGAAAGATTTAATTAATGCACTTTTTACTTTAGTCGACTTTAGGCGTGCAAACTTGCTAATGTTCCTTTGAATTTTTCATTGACGGTGGAGATAAATAAATATACAGGAATAAGTCTATGACATGATTAAAATATATATGAGAAGGAAACAATATTTCACGCCAAGGACACGTTGAAAAAAACATAGGTATATTACACACAGCTGAATTTCAATTTTTTTGCGGGAACTTGGAAACCACGTTAATAAGCTAAGCAAATCAATGTATTTATGTTTTTCTTTGGAATGTTCAAAGAAGGATACAAGAAGCTCTTAAGAAGTAATTATCTGCGAGGAACTTCTGTCAAGTAGTACCACCATCCATCATCTTGAACACGCGCTATCTATTAATTTCAATGGCTTTTTTGAGACAACTGAACAAAGGAGCAGCATCAAAGCCTTTCTCACTTATTGACTCTAGTGAATACACCATACTGGCCAGGTTCGTAATTGGAGCAATTTTGTCCCGACTTCTTATAGATATGACTGACGATTCCTTCGACCACCCATTGACTTTTTAGAAGGCTATGAGATGGGAAGACCATGGGACTCCCCGAATCCCCTCCACACACTGTCCTGTATTCTACAAAAGAAAAATAAGTTCACCAACATGTTTGAATTTTCGAAAATATCTTAAATCCCAGTAGAACACCTTTGGGTCTCCCGGTCGATTATATTCCGAGCCGCAAAATAAAAAATATGATTTATTATTTATACTGCAGGACTAAAAATTAATTCCATTCTGCAAGCCACGCATCTTTCTTATAATCACTTTCACATGCCATGGATAAAATAATTCAAGAGGGAGAGAGATACACTCATAGTAAATAGTGCGACATCAGAGACAGGGAGCGAAACCGGAGATTTTACTCACTAAAATTGAGGAAGTACCATCGAGAACTACTCCATTATATGGCTGAATCCATAACTTTTTTACTAGCGCAAAACGAAAAAGTCAAAGTACTTTTCAAACTAGTAGGAAATGTTAGGGGTTATTCTCAGGAAAGAGAGAGGTGTGCGGCATTACTTTATTGTTTTTAGGGAATAAAATCGCAAACACAAGTTTCACTCTCTTTCATCGAAATTGTTCATTCTTTTCAAAGAGTGTACGCGATTGAAATGATAGGGATTGGAGAGTTTGGAATGAAACCTTTTGCATGCTTATTCTCAAATGAAGAGGAATAGTTGCGTTCTCCTGCGCAAATTGTGTTCCTGGAGATGGAAAAAGGGTGATTTCCCGTGATTTCGGCAATTTTACTTCTGCATTCACGCTGTGGTATGACTGTCAGCTGCACCTCAGTCAAGACATCTGTTCCCCGGTCTGAAGCGTCTCTTCCCCAACCTGCCACCTGGCGTTAAACCGATAATAAAAAGAAAGAGACAACAGAAAAATGAGGCATCCGAGTGATGGTGTCTTACCTCTCCTCGATAGGGACCGCCAAATGTATGTCGTACACCATCCAAAAATTCATCTGACAGTTCATCATTGGACGGCACACAGATCAATTGAACCCATTTCGTTATATTACCCGAATCGTTGAGTTTCATCAGAGCAATGTCTGACTCCGAGGCGGTGTAATTGTCATGCACCATGGTCTGAGTCACCTACAAACAATGGGGAATCTTCCACCATCAGGGATCAAGAATGTATTTCTGCAGGAAGGTAACATGAAATGCATTTGGAGTAAACCTTCATCTTTTGCACGACTTCATCGTTCATGGACATATTTCAATGATGCTTGCCAAGATAAACAAAGAAATCATTCACATCTCGAACTGCAATCGTGTCGTCGCCGTCTACGAAACAATGTGCTGCCGTGAGAACCCATCGGCTTCCAATCAGAGCTCCTCCACAAATGATATCTATCACCTGCCCATTCGTAGATGACCGCTTGTCAAGGCCAAGTTTCAGGTGATGCTTTCTTTCCTCCACGAACCAATCGCTGAGCGGATGCACCCTTTTTTTTAATTAGGCCGCACTCTAGAAGAGCAGGGTAACCCACCAGTCATTCCGTCATCGTACAATTTATGCCGATCATTTAATCGAATTCTCCATATACACAGACCAGGTTCACGGAGGGGGTCAGGGCCAGTCCATTCTCCATTCTCTCCACATGTCCGAACACGTGGGCCCCGACGAGTATAAAACTTTCTACATTTGTAGTTCACTTTGCTTCCCCTGAGGTATATGCCATTTTGGATGCATTCTGTTCCATTTTTGGAAATGAAGGAAATACGAGCTTTCGTAAGTAGCCAGTAATAACGTTTCCACATTAGAGGAGATTTGGGTGTACATTATTATATACGGCAGCGTTGATTCATGGTAATTTTCTCTTTCCATGCAACATGGTAAATGACAACAACAATTTTTTCTCTAACACAACGGAAGTTTCTATCTAAAATGGACACAACAAGTTTCAATCCCCTTATTGATCAAGCGAGCAAATAGGTAAATTTGCGATAACAATAGTATTTCTTATCTGATGAAGTTGGGGGGTGGGGGCGGGGAATTCCTCCTATGCATAGAAAACTAGGGAACATGGTTTAATAACCTTACCTCCGCTCATCATTAGAGCATGAAAGAACATTTAAAGCGTCCGTATTTGATGCGAGGAGGTGGTTCACAGCCTGTTACCCCTGCCTACAACCAGCAATGATATTCTTCCAATTCTGTTTTATCATACTTGATTTGTTACGGCTTCATGCTATGCATGGACGAATAAACGAATATGTATAAACGTACATTTCCATGACGAGGTGGAGTTAATGTACCGGAGCTGATGCAGTAGACTTGAGTCTTTCTCGGACAGATGTACGATGTGTCAAGAGTACCTTCATCGCACATACCAGGATGTTGCAAATCGATTGGTTCTCCGGTCAGGCAAAGAATTGGCGAGCGGCAGACTGGTGTACCAGTTGTCTGTGCACAAGTCTCGGCCTTGATCCAAGTAGCCCTCCATGAGTTCCAAGACGACTGCCTCAGCCACACCTCGTACTCTGGTGACGTC